>JAEMWC010000140.1:1140000-1160000 GCA_016490735.1 Pachyseris speciosa | reverse complement strand
GTAGAGGCAATCCTTTGAATGAATACCGAGGTGAGAAGCAATTTCACACGAAGTGGGCCGCTCAAAGTATTCGAGCGAGTGATGGCAATCCATGGAGTGAAGTTGTGTCTTTATTCGTTTTGAGAGTGGATTCCGGGACCTGGCATGGCAATTTTGGCTAGTTTTGACTTGTAAATAATGCAATCGGTGCAATCTTTTGCCAGCAGGACCGGGTGGCTCGACACGGTTCTAAAAAATATGTGAAATGGAAATTGGCAGGGTTCCGTGCTGCTGTTAGGCAAGAATATCCCAGAATTTCTTTGGGTCAAACGTGAAAATTACAGACCGTGAGAGCAACTGAAATCAAATAGCGTTAACCACGTCGCGCTAAAGAAGTGAGCAGGAAAAAGTGGAACAAATTGCAAGAAGTGGACTCGAAGTTTGCTTGCCATGTAAACCTTTAACTTCAATTGGAATTATTGTTATATTAACTGAAAATTGGGATTTTTTGTCAGGGTGATGAAATCTGAAAAACTTATCATTTTGCAATAAAAATGTTTCATTTCAACCATAGTCCGGGATTTGGGAAAGTTGCAGGTTTTCAAAGCATTGGTCTTCTACGACCAATATTTTGGTGAGAGGTGGAAAAAGAGTTAAGGCCAAATGAGGAACTCCACTTAATACCATATGAGGAAGCCATGAGTTTTTGTTTTTTCCTAAAAGTGAGTTAGGGGATGGGGGTATTAAAATTCTTATTTCTCCAAAGATTTTGGTCAGTGGAGGACTGGGTATTTTTATGCATGTATCTTGTCACATGACTACTGGTCACGTAGCTATACTCGGCTCATTAAAATTTACTCTTTGGTCGGCCAAATCGTTTGCAGAATTTCCCTGGAATGTATCAAGATTTCCCTAAATTCATGTCTTTTAGGTCATTTGCTGGTGCCGGAGCTCATCATAAAGGGCTAAGAAAGCTTAAATCTTGCCAATTCTAATGAAATGCTCAGTTATTGGCACTGTGAATGCAAAAAACGTTGTTCAAACGCTCGCTTCAATCTGCTGACGGTTTGTTGTTCATGGACAAGTGGCCTAAAAGCTATTGAGCCTTGTCTCACTAGGCTGCAATCTTCACTTGTCGAAGTTCCATTGAAAGTTGAAGGTGCCTGGACAACTCTTGGTGCAGTATTGAAGCCTGGTCAGAGACTTAGAAGAAAATAGTAAATTGTTTTGGAGAAGTCTTCCCCTGTCAATGATATGTGGAATCTCAGGATGAAATGGTAAAGGGGTCAGATTCTTGCTGTTTGGCTGCTTGGTTAAAGTTGCTGATAAAAAGGAAGCTGATGGAGCTCTTGTTTGCCTTTTTCCTCCAAAGTTCCTCTTTACTTTGGAAGTAGAAGAGCTGTGTTGTAATTTTTACTCTCTGAATAAAGGATTCAGCTGAGGAAAGATTTGTCTAGACTCAGCTCGTTTGCGAGATAAGATTTGCATTTAATTCTTGTCATGAACCATTTTGGAGCTGATGTCTTGTTTTCATTCCATCTCTATGCTATCATTTGCTGTAGAAATGCATTCAGTCATGCCTGTCTGATTTTTTTTTCCATTTGCTTCATGTGTTTCAAACACTTTTGCACTGATATTGCTGGAAAATATGGCAAAACATGACCACAGCAATTTATTCTTGACCCTATGTATTTTTGAAACTTGAAACTCACATGGAATGTGTAACTTTCCAAAAAATTAATTATCCACTTTCCATGCCTTCACTTTGACCAGCTTTTTAGGGCTCAAATTTGAAGTAGACAAACTTTCAGTGCCATGAATCAGAAAAAAATGTCAATCTGTTGATAACATTCCAAAGATTGATGGTAGGTATAAGCAAAAACTCCCATTTTTGACAAAGTGAAACTTTGAAGATTTTTTTCTCTGCAAATAGCCAGAGTCATTCCACAAGTTTAGATACACAGCATAGATCAATACATACATAATTTGTAAAAAAAAATTTTTTGCCTCACTAAGTGTTTCTGCTCAATTATTTTTACCGAGGAAGCATTATTAAAGACATCTGACAAAAGCTTGTTCTGTTGCCACGGCATCATTCACGGCAAAGAGTTGCATGCGCATAATGGTGGTTTCCACTGGGTTTGTTTTATTTTTGGAGAAAAAGGTGTTCTTGAGTGCAAGACCCCCTTAAAGGAAATTTTGAAGATTTAATTAAGGTTTAAAATTGGAGTTTGAAGTTAGAAAATAGTAGACGGACATCAAACAGTTCCCAGCAACCTACAGTGCCCTTGTGCGGTGTCAACTGTCTGGTGGTGTTTCAAAACATTTCCATAACATTTCAATCCCTTCTTTAAAAGTTCCATTATCACCCTTGATGCATCGCGCGCCGCGACCGTTAATTCTGAGATTTCGTGTAACATGTAATTACTCAGACTTTGAAGCCCTTGTTTCATCGCTCTTGTTTTATTGCATCGTGAACAAATCTCCAAATCTATGGTCATAAATCATATAAATATGTTCTCTGTTTATTCTTCTATAGTTTCTTTGTATTATTTTGGGAACAATTTGTATGTATGTAAATTTTGGCCCCAAAGTGGGAGGTTCAAGGAGGATTTACAGAGAATCGTTGATCAAGTATGATGCTTTTTACCTGGGAGCTTTTTGAAAAATTTAGCCTAAATTTTTCAAAAACGTAATTTGTAATCCGTTTCAATCTTCTCCATCCTTCACTGTCCTCACCATATTTGCTTTTATTCTTGTCTCTTTGGTGCTTATCTTCCCTGAAAATTTGTTATTTCACTGTTTCGCATTAGTTGAGGGAATTTTTTATCTCCTAATAATGACCCAAAATATCGTGACCGTGCTCCTTTAAAAGTGTTCAAATTTTCCGCCTCAGCAATTTCCTTTGGCTTCCCTCTCTGATCACGCAAAGTAGCATCCCAAACTAGATATTTCTCTTCTGACTTTCTTTGGTTCTTTCCGTTCTATAAATATACAAAGAAAGATCTCCCTAAATGTCAACCTATCTTATTGACTTTGTCGAACAATATCACATATCACACAAGAACAGGCATTGTGCGCGGGATATTTGAGGAGACCTGGGTGCGATCACACATGCGTACAATGGCGTGACTTTTCCATAACATTGAAAGAAGGCAAAATCGAAACTTGAACGACACAAACCACCAAACTACCGTTGAATATGTCTGTCAATGTAGCTAGTAACGATTTTTGGATATCAACAGCGAGAAGCACTATCCAAGAAAGATGTAAATCCATTTTCAACCAAGAACTCTTGAGCGATGTGAAGTTCGTCGTCCAAGCCTCTCAGGGTGGAAGCGAGGAGATTCCAGCTCACAAGTTCGTGTTGGCGATAAGTAGTCCGGTGTTTTATGCCATGTTTTACGGCGAGCTGGCGGAGACGAGAGATTCGGTCGAAATCTCTGACTGTGATTACGACAGCCTGCTGGAATTGTTTCGTTTTATTTACAGCGATGAAGTGAACTTGACCCCGGACAATGTGATGCAGTTGATGTATTTAGCGAAGAAATACATGCTGCCTTCCCTGGCCGACAAATGCTCCGCTTACCTGCAAGAGAACTTGGACTCATCAAACGTGTTCCATGTCTTGACGGACGCGCAAAAGTACGAAGAGGAAGATCTCTTGGATCACTGCTGGAAAGTGATCGAGAAAGAAACGGAGGAAGCGGTGAAATCGCATGGTTTCGTGACAATCGAGAGGTCAACACTGCAAGAATTAGTGGAGAAAGAATCTTTAAATATCAAGGAAGTAGAGTTATTCAAAGCTGTCGATCGCTGGGCCGAAAAGAGATGTGAGAAGCAAGGTCTCGTTGCAGAGGGCTCTGAGAAAAGGAGGATCCTTGGGGAACGGATCGTGAAAGGAATTCGTTTTCCTGTGATGGAACTGAAGGAGTTTGCAAGTGCTGTCCTTGATTGTGGCATTCTGACTCACAAAGAGTGTTTTGACATGGTTAAGTATTTTAGCTCTGTAATAAGCACTCCTGTAGGGTTTTCTGACGCCAAAAGAGCCGGGCACCTTAGCTTAATGTCAAGGTTTCAGTCATTAAACCACGGCTGGCACTATTCTTCCGGATATTGCAATTCTTTACGTTTTTCGGTTGTGAAAAACATTACCCTGCATGCCCTTCGGCTTTTTGGAAGTGAAAACAGTGAGTATTCAGTAACCCTATGGGTGTACGATGCCAATGAGTGTATGATGGCATATAAAGCAGGGAAATTCTTATCTAAGCTCATACAAAGTAAACTGGGAAATTATCAAGGCCTTGAGATTGTTTTTGAACCTCCTATTTCTTTACAAGGAAATAAGAGATGTAAAATTGTAGCTCAAATAAGTGGCCCACTTTCTTGGTACGGAGAGGGCGGCCGATCCACTGTACAAAGTTCTGCTGGAATGAATTTTAAATTTTGGTCGGTTGACGGTAGCCCAACCAACACTGCAAGAGGACAATTTCCGGAATTCATCTTTGCACTGGCCTGATTTGTGCCATTATGTAGATTTACAGATAATTATCAGGGAACTTAGATTTGAACCTAATGACTACAATTTTGAAGGCCTTTGTACAAGGCATGGTAACCACTATGATGTTATTAATGGGCTTAAGTATTGCCCTAGAATAAAGTTACACTGAACTATTTCTTATTTTGTCCCTATTGACTGAATGATGGTTTTAACAAATCTTCATAGCTGTGAGCTACAATGGTCGCTTTGACAGTACTGAGTAGTCTTTCAAAGAGATCGAAGCTGAATCGCATGAACAGGTATGGTTCATTTAATCTTGAACTAACCAAAGCCTACAAACCAAAAACCAACATTTGTCTGACCTTGACTATTCAATGTTTGTGTGCATGCAGGCACTTTTTTTCTTAATTTGTAACCAATACAGTGGCTATAAGTCAATAGTTTGGGTGTGATTGCTGACCAATTAAGTGGAGACATACAGCAAGTATCTTAGATTCTTATTGCTTTGGAAAGTTGAGCAGCTCCCGGCTATTGAATTTTTTTATTTGCGACCTTGTAAACCCCAGCCTTTTTTTAAACAGACAAGACATGTTTGTGAGTCTACTCCTATTTTGACTGTATGAAAATTCTGCGATGATGATGATAATAATAATAATTTTATACAAACTCTTTATTAATAACAATAATAATACCTGTTTACATCTCAATTTAAGATAAGAAATATATATATAAATATAATCTACAAAAGGGGTTACATTAGTTTGGCAAGCTAGATGTACCTGACTTCCTTGAAAGTCTACAATATTATCGGCAATTCTTGCAACTGCTCACCTGTTGTGGTACAGTACTGCTCAAAAGTAAGTTACCAGTCGCGTCGCATTTCCTGCGCTATGCAATTCGCGTCGCGCACTACGCGAATCGCGAGTCGATACAACTTGTCCACTCGTACGAGTTGAAAATGTATTTTACGACTCCTATCATGTCAACAGTATTGGACAACCCTCTTTCCAACTACGGTCAATTCCTGTTGACTGCTCTAAACTATCAGCTAGGTTGGTACTCCTCTTTCTTTTTCACGGACATTTATGTCAAAATTGCTTAGTAGTTTTTCTAGCTTACTACAAGCTCACTTGTTAATAAAGCTGGTGCTGTTGTTGTTGTTGTCTACGTCAAATCCTTCACCTTCTCCAAGAATCTTCGGACAAACATAGGCGTCGTGTATTTTTGGAATGTTTTAATGTTTTGAGTTTTTGAACCGCGGTCAATTCCTGTTGACTGCTCTAAACACAAAATATTGGCACAAGGAAAGCCATGCGAAGGTGCTCAATACAGTAAATAAAATAACCATTGAGCTCCGATTTTAGGCTTGGCTAAATCTATATATTACCAACTGACTATTCAAATACAAGCCTCCTATTTAAACAAACACCCGACTGAGGCTAATACAATGCCTATTGTAACAATTATTATTATTATTATTGTTATTATTATAATTATTATTATGTTATTCGATTCTCTCCAGTTGTCGGGTATTCTACTGGGTACTGTTGTCTCAGCAATGCTCCGTAGCTCAATACTTACAGTACCGCTCAAAAGTAAGTTACCACCCTCGCGCGCGACGCGAATCGCGTTGCGCGCTACGCAATTTGCGTCGCGCGAGAGTCACTAAAGTGGAAATTTTGGGCATAAATTTCGGATGATTTTACAATGTAACATCAATTAAATTCGCGTAACACTTTCCGAATTCAGCCATTGTTCTGCCGAATTTGAGTCGTTCATACGTGTAGTTCACTTCTGTGCAAATAAATATAGCATCAGAGTTAATTACAAATCGAAAACTTGTAAACAAAAAAACCGACGAATGATCAATTGCGAATGATAAGCATAATTTGTTACTCCCGCTAGTGCTGAATTTAGTCTAATTTTTATCGGTTCTGTCGTCGATACATTTAAATGGTCACGTTTTCTAAATTCGTTGAGGACATAATCAAGAGCTAGTTCGGCACAAGCAAATGGCTAATGACCGGCCGGGTTTTGCTTTCGGATCGCAAATTTGCATAAACCGCAAATCTGCTGTCTGTGTAATTTGAAACCTCTCCACTCAACCACAGGAAAAATTTCAGATTTCCCATTTTGGGATTAAAAAGGGAAATAATAGGGTTTTGGATGGGATAAAATTGGAAAAACCCAAATCTGGGAATATGCTACCACCCCCATTTATGGGTCATTAAATTCCCACCCATAACCCAACTATGGGACATTCCTGTCCCAAATATAAACCAATAATGGGTTTACATTGACCCAATGTTTCCCCAGTATTGGGTTCTTACATTCCCACTTAAATCCCAAGCATGGGATATTTCTGTCCCAAACATAAACCAATAATGGGTTTATACTGTGCCAATGTATCCCCAGTATTGGGTTCTTACATTCCCACTCAAGTCCCAAGAATGGGATATTCCTCTCCCAAATATTAACCAATAATGGGTTTATATTGTGCCAATATTTCCCTAATACTGGGTTCATACACTCCCACTCAAATCCCATTCCTGACCCAATACAAACCAATGATGGGTTTGTGCACACAAAGTGATTTTGTTTCCCTGACTGGAGTACATCAATGAAGAGGTTTCTATTAAACAATCTTGTTGGCCATTTTGTCATCCAGAAATATGATTTTACGACTTTACACCTACTTGTGCATGTGAAACATAAGAACTATTGAACAAATAAAAACAATATTTGAATGCCAATGATCATGATGTGTTACTTTTAATAAACTGAAGTCAATATACATGTCCACTGCAACAATAGTAAAACAATCCTAGATCGTGGACAGAAAAATTTGAAACACAACTTACTGAAACTTCAAACCTTAAGTATACTAAGCAGCACCTTAGCAAGAACCAGTGGTAAAGCATGACGTCACAGAGGTTAAAACTTGATTATATGGGATTTGTTGAGATCCTCTAAGAGATCACAACTAAAAAAAGCCTCCTTGGCAAAAATCAGCATGTTAGTGCAAATTGTTGGTGAGACGTTATCATGGGTTGTGTATGGAATACATTTTTTCTTTTCATTTCATTAAAAGCTGTAAGGATGTGTATTGGTCACTTACTTTAATAAATACAAGCGCTTTGTGGCTGAATCTATAGTGGAGAGCTGCCCTATAGTTGGTTTTAATGGTGTTTTGATTTTCTTACTACCAGTGGTAATTCTGCTTTGAACTTAACAGCTTGTCCAAAGGACATCTTAAGCCTTTTGAATATTTCTGATGCTGCATCCCGCTGAAGCAGGTCTCTAATAACCACAAGTTGTGTAGCATCTTCACCTGCAATATTTGAGAAATGAATGAATGCATGCAATGGAGTACTTATAAGTTTTCTGTTAAGCCCTGGTCAAACGGCGCATGATAGTCGATGATAGTTGATTCTCTCCAAACTATCATCAACTATCACCAACTATCATTCACATGGTCAAACGGCGCATGATAGTCGATGATAGTTGATGATAGTTCACCGGCAGTCGCGCGAGCAAAGGTCACGCGAGCAGCTAGTTCCAGGCTCTTTCCGCGTAAAATGTGAGCACTAAAATGGCTTCGCGAGAGACAAACTTGTAGAAGTATGAATTTATCGCGACGAAAGAGGGCGGCAGCTTGCTTAATAGTAATCGATTTGTTGGAGGGATGTACGGAGGATGAATCTGGAGAGCGTTGGTGGAGGAGAGGACGGACAAGGGAATGGATAAAAAGGAGATATCTTCTCTATGTTATCTTGGTCTTCAATATTTTCGTTGTCATGATAATCATCTTGGATATAAACACGTATTTCTGAAGCTGCAGCTGAGCCTCGCGAGGAACTTTTAGCGGCCATTTTAAACGAGCCCGCCGATTTTCGGGGAAAACAGCTGACCAAAAACTATCATGAACTATCATACGTGTGGTCAAACGAGAAAAACTATCATCGACTATCATGAAGAATTTGAACAAGCTCAAAATGAATGATAGTTGATGATAGTCGATGATAGTGCATGATAGTTGGTGGTCAAACGGAAGCGCGCGCTTCAACTATCATCGACTATCATCAACTATCATCGACTATCATGCGCCGTTTGACCAGGGCTTTAGGTACTAATGTCTGCAAGTAGTTTCACTTATCAACCAAATAAGTGAGAGTTAAAAAGACCACATAGGCTTAGAAAAATAATATTTTGCAAGTCATTCTAGAAAAGTCAATGTTAAATATCATTGAGTAAAATAAACCAGATTACGTTGATAAACATGATAGGTAACTTGTAAGAAAAAAAATGTCCTCCCACCTCCCTACCTGAAGATCAGGTCAGTCAAAATTAAACCCAAACAAAAAATATCAGTGTCAGCATACAACCACCCCACCTCAACTCATAACTTCATGTATCATAATCATTTGTTCATTCTTTATCCCAAATAAAAAGGCCAATTTTTCCTACCCCACAAAAGGTTGTTCAACCGATACGGTAGTCTTTCTCAAGCAAACATTTTATTGAACAAAATTTGCCTCGCTTTCAAAATAAAAAGGTATCATGATGTCCTATTCATCCCTTGTTCTATGGAGAATTTAATGCATGAATTACACGCATGAAAATTAGAAAGTATTTTCATGTAACTCACGAAGTATTATTGATTTTCTTGTTGTGACATCGCCGTGTAGAAACTAAATAGCTTTATGGCTGGGCGACCATTGGTTTTGTTTGAGAAATGCATCATAAGCTTACATTATGCAATTCCCTAAAATATTTTGACGTCAACCGCGTATAGCACATTGCCAACGCTTGCCATATCTAACAATATAAAGCCCGATCGGAGAAGCCAAATCAACCCGAAGCATCGTGTTCGCGCCAAAATACATTCCGTTTCTTAACTGCAGTTTAGCTATTCCCACCTTGAAATGCTTGTCCTAGTCTCCCCAAAGCAGTCCGTGATTTGTTTCAGGATTTGCTCAGGACTTGGCCCCTCTTCCTTAGTTTCGTTCTCATCTGGCCCGAGATATTTTGATGATTCCTCCACAACCTCAGCCATTTTTAACTCGCATCAGCTTCTGCACTAAAAGGGCGTCTTTTGGCGCGCTTTTGTTTATATACTGCCCGCCGCGCATGGAGTACTGGGAATTGTAGAATTGTCATGCGCATGCTGCGGAAATATAAATCAAGATGGCGGACAGGAAAGTTACATTTTGGAGTCGAGGTGATATTTATGCTTGCAGCTGTGTAGAAAGGCAATACCGTCATGTTCATTGCCCATGTTCAGAGTGTAATGGACGAGCAACTGATAGAAGTACAGAACTACGACACTGGCACCAAGCAAAGTTTTTAACAGACCATGAAACTGGGCTCGCGATCGATGCACGCAACTCCACTGACACCGAGAGTGAAGTAGATTCTCTTGATTTCTCAGATGCAAAGAATTTACCCATTTTAATCTTCACGTGCAATGGGTTGGGAGTTAACATGGAACTGTGCTGTGCACAGCAATTTATCATGTATCGAAGGAAAGCCTCAACAGAATGCCAAAATTCAGATAAAACTACATGTATAAATAATCTTACATTTTAAATTCTCAAAAATGAGGTCGTTTTCCAGAAAACTCCATATGATGGAAAAGGGAAAAGGACCCAATGATTCCCATTTTTGGAAAAAGGTCATTTTTAAATTTCCCAAACTTGGGAGACAATTAGTATTGCTTTTGCTTTTCTGTGACATTTTTTTCCCATGGCTGTCCAACAAATTCCCAGGAAAGGGAAGAAAAAATACAATATTTTCCCATGTTTTGGGATCAGTTGCCTCTTTGCTACAGATCCCAAAACAAAGATCCCAAAATTTCCCAGTTCTGTGAATTTACCTTCACAATGGTTTTCCAGTAATTTCCTATTTTTGGGAAAAGATTCCATCTATTTCCCGACATTGGGAAACACTGATTTACCATTTTATTTTTCCCAATAATTTCCAGTTTCTGTGACGTGTTTTTCCCATGGCTGTCCAACATATTCCCAGGAATGGGAAGTAAAAAAACCCCAATATTTTCCCTTGTTTTGGGATCAGTTGATTCTTTACTTCTTTTTCCCCAAAATTTCCCATTTATGTGAATTTACCTCCACAATGGTTTTCCAGTAATTTCCCATTTTGGGGAAAAGTTTCCCGCTACTTCCTAACATTGGGAAAACATTGCCTTATCATTTTATTTTTCCCAAAAATTTCCAGTTTCTGTGACATTTTCCCCAATTTTTTCCCAATTTTATCCCGGAATGGGAAATCTGATTTTTTTCCTGTGAACATGACCGAAAAAGTTCATGAGAAGCCAAGGTATAGAACCCGAAACAGAACGCAGTGTATTTTTTTTCCTTCTTTGTGCACGAAAAATTTTATCATGTAGAAATCTGAAGTTCATTCTGGCAACGGTGAAGACGCATAAGTTTGGGTAGTTGTATGTGAAATGTTTTGTTTATTCGACACGCCGGCGCTCAATCGTATCTTTTCTACTTCGAAAGATCAGAACACATTTTCCCGGCCATATCTTTGTAATCTTGTGCAGCTTTTAATCCAGTAGAGTTTGTCCGTAGAAAAGAGATTTGCCGTAGAGTAGTTCGGAAGCCTCGCACGTGCTCCGGTTAATTACGCCGGTCGAAGTCTACGGCTCGATCTGTTTTTAATTTCCCGCTTCAAATTCCATGCCAACTCGCCAACATTTTCAATTTTTTAACGGCTAGTTGTCAAGAATTAGATGAATAGAAAACTAACAAAAAGTATCAAGCATCAGTCATGGCTTATGAACGAGCCGAAAAATTGGCGGTTTGATGTACAGTGTAGGAAGAAGCTCTTGTCCAAGGGAAGCGAATTGAATGCGGCGCTCACGGCGGTAGAATTCCTCGGAATGTCTCCACTTTGAAAGACAGAAAAGCATGTTCATGTACATCATATTGTGTATGTAGGTTTTTTAAAGTTATCAATATGTCGATCTCAGTCTATCAAAGTTTCGAGGAGAAAACAGTTTGACACGGAATTTGCAAGCGTAGCACACGCTGCCCTTCTGATCTCCGGCGATGATTGATCGATTTTTTTTTTAATACGTATATTCATTTCTTCTTAGCAGGCTTTTGCGAACACTGGAAATTGACTATTGAAAACGACTATTGTTGCTTTACAATGGGCATATTAAATGGTGAGAAAACTTCAGGTCAATATACTTACAGTTTCCAGGACATCGCGCGCTACGCGAATCGTGAAGCGCGCGACGCGATTCGCGTAGCGCACGACGAGAATCGCGTAGTGCGCGACGCGATTCGCGTCGCGCGCGAGGGTAGTAACTTAAGCCCCGGCTACACGTTCAAACATTGTTAGAAGAACAAGTCCTAACATTGTTGTAAGAACGCTTCTAACAATGTTGGATACGCATATAACATTGTTGGAAACACGTCGATTCGGCGGTCTGACTTCAACAATTTCCTCCTCTGCCATTAGGCTTTCGGATTGGAGACTGGGCCTTTAACTCTGATTGGTCTTTACAATACAACATTGTTGAAAGGGCGGCTACACGTACGCTTCACTGACATTTGTTGTATGTTGGAGAAAATGTTTGATCGAAATCAAAACATTCTTCCAACAAAAAATGTCGAACAAACGTCATCAAACATGCATGCTACACGTTCTAACATTGTTCATCCAACAAATGTTTTATAACAATGTTTGAACGTGTAGCCGGGGCTTTACTTTTGAGCGGTACTGTAAGTGTTGTGTCTCTAAGCTACGGAGCATTGCTGAGACACAACAGTACCCAGTAGAATACCCGACAACTGGAGAGAATCGAATAACATAATAATAATAATAATAATAATAATAATAATAATAATAATTGTCACAATAGGCATTGTATTAGCCTCAGTCGGGTGTTTGTTTAAATAGGAGGCTTGTATTTGAATAGTCAGTTGGTAATATATAGATTTAGCCAAGCCTAAAATCGGAGCTCAATGGTTATTTTATTTACTGTATTGAGTACCTTTGCATGGCTTTCCTTGCGCCAATATTTTGTGTTTAGAGCAGTCAACAGGAATTGACCGCGGTTCAAAAACTCAAAACATTAAGACATTCCAAAAATACACGACGCCTATGTTTGTCCGAAGATTCTTGGAGAAGGTGAAGGATTTGAAGTAGACAACAACAGCAACAGCACCAGCTTTATCACCAGCTTTATTAACAAGTGAGCTTGTCGTAAGCTAGAAAAACTACTAAGCAATTTTGACATAAATGTCCGTGAAAAAGAAAGAGGAGTACCAACCTAGCTGATAGTTTAGAGCAGTCAACAGGAATTGACCGTAGTTGGAAAGAGGGTTGTCCAATACTGTCGACATGATAGGAGTCGTAAAATACATTTTCAACTCGTACGAGTGGACAAGTTGTATCGACTCGACAGACGGAGTTGTCGAGTGGAAGAATGCATCTTATTAGGGGGACTTAGAATTTTGGAGCGGTTTCGACATGGCAAGGGTCACTGCGATAGTGCTGTCGAGTCATACAACTCGTTCGAGTGGAGAAAATGATTGTCGAGTCGACAGACGGAGTTGTCGAGTGGACAAATGCATCTCATTAGAGGGACTTCGAATTTTCGAGGGAATTAGACATGGCAAGGGTCACTGTGATAGTGCTGTCGAGTCGTACAACTCGTTCGAGTGGACAAAGCGATTGTCGAGTCGACAGACGGAGTTGTCGAGTGGACAAATGCATCTCATTAGGGGGACTTAGAGCGAGTTAGTCATGGTAAGGGTTGTGGCAGACTACACTGTGATTGCGTGACAGTTACATTGTTTTGTCTACCTCCCTAGACCGCTAATGCAGTGGCTCTCAAATTACCCGAGTTTTGGCTGTCCGATCCGAAGTTATGGTTTGCCCAAGCCGAAGCCTTATTTGAAGCACAGAACATCACTCAACAGAAGACCAAATTCGCCCAAGTTGTTCGCGTTCTTCCCGCTCAATACGCTTCCGAAGCACGGAACATTATTCTTCACCCACCAGACGAGCCCTACACGGCGATTAAACGAGAACTGCAAAAGCGTGTTTGTTTGTCCAAACGTCAGCAACTACAGCAACTCCTACGTATGGAACACCTCGGCGATAGGAAGCCCTCGCATTTGTTACGACAAATGTTGAAACTTCGCGGTGGTACGGCAGAGGAGTCCAACCAAGATGAGATCTTCCGTGAGCTTTTCCTCCAGAAACTTCCGCTCAATATACGCACAGCTCTGGCGATCCACAAAGATACTAGCCTCAGCAACATGGCTGAAATCGCCGAAAATATGGTGAAGTTCAAGGCCCACAAGGGTGCGTGAGTACAGTAGAGTCACATGAAGATTCGCAAATCGCTTCTATTCACTCTGAGCTGCACAAACTTCGGCAAGAGCTCCAGTCGCAGCGACGACCAACTCGTGACAGAGTTCAGCCTGGTGCAACATCCGATGTTTGTTGGTACCATGAGCGATTTGGTTCGGAAGCTATGAAATGCCGCCAACCATGCAAATTTAAACAGCCAGTCGCTGAACGCGGCCCATTCGACTGGCACTTCACGTCTCCTTCGAATTCTTGACAGTAACTCTAAACGACAATTTTTGATTGATACTGGCGCAGAGGTTAGCGTTTTTCCTGCTGGCAGACCGGACAGAAGGATCAAAGGTGACATTACATTGCGAGCCGCGAAAAACTCCTCCATAAATACGTATGGTTTCAAACAATTCACTCTCGATCTCGGGCTCCCACGCCCACTTACTTAGCGATTCCTACTCGCTGAAGTCACTCAACCTATTATCGGAGCGGATTTTCTGTTACAACACAAATTATTGGTGGATTTCGACCAGAAACGCCTCATCGACACGAGGGTTGGAACCCATGTTTCCGCTAAACCAGCTTCCGACTGCTCGCCACGCCTTAACAGCATTTCCACCTCACACACAGACGCGAAAGATCGCTTCCAATGCCTCCTCGCGGACTTTTCATCTCTTACTACACCCCAGACGAGCGACACGCCCATCAAACACGGTGTTTCTCACCATATTGTGACCGAAGGTTGCCCGGCCACTTACTGCAGCAAAGGCAGAGTTCAGTATGATGCTTGACATGGGCATCATCCGACCATCATCAAGCACCTGGGCCTCTGCGCTCCATATGGTTCCCGAGGGGAACGGCGACTGGCGTCCGTGTGGGGACTACAGAAGGCTGAACGACATTACAACTGCTGACCGCTACCCTATTCCACACATCCAGGACTTCGCCACCCACTTGGCAGGTACGACCATCTTTTCTAAAATTGACTTGGTCCGCGCCTACCATCAGTTCCCTGTGCATGGGGATGACATCGCCAAGACCGCCATCATTACTCTTTTTGGCCTTTTTGAGTTTTGCCGAATGCCATTTGGATTGAGAAACGCAGCTCAGACCTTCCAGCGTTTCATTGATAATGTGTGCCACGACTTGGACTTTGTCTTTATTTATCTAGATGACATCTTGGTCGCCAGTCGGTCTTTGGAAGAACACCTTCAACACCTCCACGCTCTCTTCCAACACCTATCGGCCCATGGTCTAGTAATTAACCCGGCCAAATGCGAATTCGGCAAGGCGGAGATTACCTTCCTGAGCCACACCATCAGCGCTAGTGGTATTCGGCCTAATATCGCACGCGTCGATGCTGTTCGAAATTTCTCTGTTCTTAACGTCATGAAGTGCTTGCATTAGTTCGTTGGCCTTGTCAATTACTACCACTGTTTTGTGCCCAGGTGCGCCGAGATCCTGGACCCATTGCACCAAGCCTTAGCCGCAGATAGCTTCAACTGGACCACCTCCTGTCAAGAAGCATTCGACACAGCCAAACATGCCTTGTCAGAGGCCGTAATGTTAGTTCATCCTCAGCCTTATGCCGCTACTTGCGTCACAACTGACGCTTCAAATCGCGCTGTCGGGGCCGTGCTTGAGCAGTTCATTGATGGACACTGGAAACCAATCTCCTTCTTTTCCAAGAAACTCCGGCCTGCGTAACTCAACTACAGAGCCTTTCATCGAGAGTTATTAGCTGTTTATCTTGCGGTCCAACATTTCCAGTACTTTGTTGAGGGACGGAATTTCCACATCAACACTGACCACAAACCCCTGACCTTCGCTTTTCACTCCAGTGCTGATCGGCGTTCACCGAGACAAGCTCGACACTTGGCCTTCATTTCGGAATTCACCACTGACATCCGCCACATTGAGGGACACGCTAATCATGTCGCTGATGCTCTGTCCCGTAATATCCATGCCCTCCAACAGTCGGTAATTGACCTCGAAGCTTTAGCAGCTGCTCATAGCTGTGATCAAAAGCTCAAAGAACTATGCACCTCCACTACTTCGTTGCGCATCCAGTGCATTCCTCTCCCTAACTCTGATCATTCGCCTCTTTGTGACATCTCCCAAGGTCTGCGCAGACCGTTGGTACCATCGGGGATGCGTCGAGACATTTTCAACAACCTCCTTGTCCCACCCTGGTGTCAAGGCATCACGTCGCCTGGTAGCTGAACGGTACGTGTGGCCTCATATGAAGCGCGACATAGGATGCTGGACACAAGCTTGCCATGACTGCCAGCAGTCCAAGATTCAACGTCATGCGAGGACCCCCTTACAGGCCTTTCCTTCACCCGACTCTCGCTTTGACAACATCCACGTCGATATTGTCGGTCCTTTACCACCTTTTCGAGGCTACACTTACCTATTCACGTGTATCCATCGATACACCCGGTGGCCTGAGGCGATTCCAATGACCGATGCTACAGCTGACTCCTGCGCTTCTGCCTTGCTTTCTGGCTGGGTCTCTCGTTTTGGTGTTCCGACAACAATCACCTCTGATCGGCGGTCACAGTTCGAGTCTTCTCTTTGACAGTCACTCATGAATCTCCTCGGTACAACGCGCAACCGTGCTACATCTTATCACCCACAAGCCAATGGGCTTGTTGACGATTCCACCGTCACTTGAAGACCGGACAGAAAGAAAGGCTAACTGGCAGCAACTGGGTCAATGAACTCCCCATTGTACTGCTGGGAATCCGCACGACCCTCAAAGAAGATTTTCATGCACTTCAGCTGAGTTGGTCCACGGCACTACCCTCAGGCTGCCTGGCGACTTCTTCTCGCCACCAAACTTTGAAGACCCTTCCTTGTTCGTGTCCAGGCTGCGATATTCCATGCAGCGCCGGCAGTTTGTTCCAACCCAGTGGCATGGACCCTTTCGTACCTACCTTCCCAACAACCTGCAGACAGCGACCCATGTCTACATTCGATGTGACGCTCACAGGCCACCCCTCACCCGTCCCTATACCGGTCCCTTCCGGATTCTACGACGATCAGAGAAGCACTTCACCTTGGACGTCAATGGGAAGACAGAAGTGGTTACGATTGACCGCCTGAAACCTGCGACACTGGATAGAGCTCCACACCTACCCCACGTCCACCTGCAGTTTCAACTCAGCTTTCCCGCTCTAACCCTGCTCCCAGCAATCCACTGGTTGCCTGTCCGCGTGGAGCCCCAGCCAGATCAACCACTACCCACGCCGGCCGTACTGTGCGTCAACCTCGTCATTTCAGTGATTACGTCACCGACTGGTAGGGGGGGGGGGGGTACTGTGGCAGACTGAATTGTGATTGCGTGACAGTTACATTGTTTTGTGCTACCTCCCTAGAGGGGGTTATATTAATTGTAACCTGGTGCGTATATTGTCATTGAGAGTTGTTCTGGATGAAAAAATGATGCACCATTAAATGTTGAGTTGAGAAGGATAGTTGTGCGTGTTTATCGACCACCAAAGGGTCACTGCGATAGTGTTGTCGAGTCGTACAACTCGTTCGAGTGGAGAAAATGATTGTCGAGTCGACAGACGGAGTTGTCCCGTGGACAAATGCATCTCATTAGGGGGACTTAGAATTTTCGAGCGAGTTAGTCATCGTAAGGGCCACTGCGATAGTGTTGTCGAGTCGTACGACTCGTTCGAGTGGAGAAAATGATTGTCGAGTCGACAGACAGTTGTCGAGTGGACAAATGCATCTCATTAGGGGGACAGAATTTTTGAGCGAGTTAGTCATGGCAAGGGTCACTACAATAGTGTTGTCGAGTCCTACGACTCGTTCGAGTAGAGAAAGCGATTGTCGAGTCGACAAACGGAGTTGTCGAGAGGAGAAATGCATCTCATTAGGAGACTTTGAATTTTCGAGCGAGTTAGTTATGGTAAGGGTCATTGCGATAGTGTTGTCGAGGCGTACGACTCGTTCGAGTGGAGAAAGCGATTGTCGAGTCGACAGACGGAGTTGTCAAGTGGACAAATGCATGTCATTAGGGGGACTTAGAATTTTGTAGCGATTTAGACATGGCAAGGGTCACTGCGATAGAGTTGTCGAGTCGTACGACTCGTTCGAGTAGAGAAAGCGATTGTCGAGTCGACAGACGGAGTTGTCAAGTGGACAAATGCATGTCATTAGGGGGACTTAGAATTTTGTAGCGAGTTAGACATGGCAAGGGTCACTGCGATAGAGTTGTCGAGTCGTACGACTCGTTCGAGTAGAGAAAGCGATTGTGGAGTCGACAGACGGAGTTGTCGAGTGGACAAATACATCTCATTTGGGGGAGTTATATATTTTCAGTGTGTAATCGGGGGATACTGCAATATTATTGTGGAGGCGTACGAGTCGTTCGAGTGGAAAACTGAAGCGGTTGAGGAGTCGAGAAACAGGGTTAGTGTTCATTGTTTATGTGGAGATGCAATGTGTTCTAGTACTTGTTCTTGGCCAAACGAAACAGTTTTTACAAATACAACGGGTCTCTCTCACTCATCGCCATGTTGGTTTTTTAATTGGTATAAATTATGGCTTTACACACCTTGACAATCCTAAAAGATTTGGTTGTGGTAATATATAATCTCAGAACAAAGACCGGGATGAAATATGGTAAGATTGCCAATTTTGATGCCACTGACGTTCAAGTGAGAGATTTTATTGTGATTCTAATGCTTAAAAAAATACCGAGTCTTGCGTGGAAAAAACCTGCTGGATGGCAAACTTTGCCATCCACTATACAATTCTTTCCGTCAATGGGTTCAAAATTGGCAGTCTTAGCGATTTAATTGGATCTTTCCATTTCTGGCATTGAAAGAACAAAATATACACGAGTAACGCGCTCTTATTTCTGCTCATAGCTTAAGAACGACGCATACTCATGTGTAACGCGCTTGTTTCTGCCGGTTGCGCCTTCCTGCTCGGGCATAAAGAACTAGGTATACACGAGTAAGACGAGCTTGTTTCGACTCGTACTTTAAAGAACGTGGTATATACATGAGTAACGCGCGCTTGTTTCTGTTCGTGGCTTAAACAACGAGGCCTTTACGTGTAGCGCGCTCATTTCTGCCGGTTGCGCCTTTCCGCTTCTGGTTCAAAGAACGAGTGAAACTAGTAACGCGCGCTTGTTTCGGCTCGTGGCTTGAAGAACGAGGAATACAAATGAGTAACGCGCACTTGTTTCAACTCGTGGCTTAAAGAACGAGGCATACTCAAGTGTAGCTCGCTTGTTTCTGCCGGTTGCGCATTTTCCGCTCGAGGCTTAAAGAACGCGGCATATGCATGAGTAACGCGCGCTTGTTTCTTCTCGTGGCTTAAAGAACGAGGCATACACATGTGTAGCGCGCTTGTTTATGCCGGTTACGATTTTCCCCTTGTGGTTTAAAGAACGAGGCGTAAACTAGGAACGCACGCTTCGTCGCTTCTTTCTGCTCATGGCTTAGAGAACCGGGCATAAATATGTGTAGCGCTCTTGTTTACATGAGTAACGCGCGCTTGTTTCTGCTCGTGGCTTAAGGAACGAGGCATACACATGTGTAGCGCGCTTGTTAATGCCGGTTGCGCTTTTCCGCTTGTGGTTTAAAGAACGAGGTGTAAACCAGTACCGACGCCTCGTCTCTTCTTTCTGCTCGTGGCTTAGAGAACTAGGCATACATATGTGTAGCGCGCTTGTTTCGATTTTCCGCCATGCTTATCTTTCTGCTAATAAGATGCATTTTTCCACTCGATAAGTTATTTTGTCGAGTCGACAATAATTTTGTGCACTCGTACGACTCGTACAGCTCGACCATTGTTCGAAGCGGACCCTTGGGTGAACTGATGATATGCATTTTCCACTCGACAACTCTGTCTGTCAAGTCGACACCAGTTGTAGACTCGTACGAGTTGTAAAACGTATTTTTCCACTCGTATCATGTCGACAATATTGGACATGACTGGTTGGGAGGAAAACCACAAAACAACAAAACATTGCAAGGAAACAAAATAAGATGCGAACGTTTCTTCGAACAAAAAACTTGGCGAAGGTGGAGAAATTAGACAAGTAGCAAAACATATCTCGCAGTAAGTTCCAAAAATTGCAAAGCAATTTTATATTTTCGCATAACGGTCCGTAGAGTATGAACCTGATCGTTTAGAGCAGTCAACAGGAATT
>JAEMWC010000140.1:1127500-1130000 GCA_016490735.1 Pachyseris speciosa | reverse complement strand
CAGAACTTGCTGAAATTCCCCTCGTCGCAGTGTGACTCGGACAATTTTCGCAACTTCTAAAAGCACGCTTGATCGGTTAATCCTTAATTTTTGTGGCTGTTTTTTGTGGTGTTACGGTACTCGCAGAAGCATTTTCCAAATTCACTAAGGCTGACCGCTCGTTTTCACACTCGTTTTCTAGGTCGTACAAGACGTCTGGGTGAAAATAAAAACCGAGGGAAAACGTCAGAAATTTCAGTTGGGTCGATGGTGTGCTTAGCTGGCCGTGCATCTGTACTCTCATAAAGCACGCTGTTTTAATGAATCAGAGGGCGCGTTATATCGAAACTTTTATTATAACTTAATTTTATTGCTTTGTGACAAGCTACCCTTTAAACCCCGGAGGGTTTGTGGCTCTGCATTGGTTCGGGGGATACGTTTCTAGTTTTTTCCCCGCAGGAGTTGTTTGGTTTTTCGTATCCGGCAGTTTCACAGCTTTGTTCTGCACTTCTGCTGATCATCTGTTGCTGTTTCAATCTCGAAATTGTTTCGTTTCATATACAGCGATGAGGTGAACTTGACCCCGGACAACGTGATGCAGTTGATGTATTTGGCGAAGAAAAACATGCTGCCTTCCCTGGCCAACAAATGCTCCGCTTACCTGCAAGAGAACTTGGACTCATCAAACGTGTTCCATGTCTTGACGGACGCGCAAAAGTACGAAGAGGAAGATCTCTTGGATCACTGCTGGAAAGTGATCGAGAAAGAAACGGAGGAAGCGGTGAAATCGGATGGTTTCGTGACAATCGAGAGGTCAGCAGTGCAAGAATTGGTGGAGAAAGAATCTTTGAATATCAAGGAAGTAGAGTTATTTCAAGGCTGTCGATCGCTGGGCCGAAATGGAATGTGGAAAGCAAGGCCTCGTTGCGGAGGGCGCGGAGAAAAGAAAGATCCTTGGAGAACGGATCGTGAAAGGAATCCGCTTTCCAGTCATGGAACAGAAGGCAGAGTGTTTTGACATGGTGAAGTATTTTAGCTTAGTAATAAGCACTCCTGTAGGATTTTCTGACGTCAAGAGAGCCGGCAACTTAACGTAGTGTGTAGGTTTAGATCACTGAATTGCGGTTGGCACTATTCTTCCGGATACTGCAGTTCTTTACGTTTTTCAGTTTTGAAAAACAATACCCTTCATGCCGTGCGGCTATTTGGAAGTGAAAACAGTGAGTATGCAGTGACCCTACGGCTTTACGATGCCAGTGGGTATGACTTGGCGTATAAATCAGGGAAATTCGGCTGTGACTAAAAGTAGGACGGGGACGCGGGGACGTGGGACGCGGGGACGCGGGGACGTGGGACTCGGGGACGCCGGGACGCGGGGACGCGGGGACGTGGGGACGTGGGACTCGGGGACGCGGGGACGTGGGGACGTGGGACTCGGGGACGTGGAGACGTGGGGACGTGGGACTCGGGGACGTGGAGACGTGGGGACGTGGGACTCGGGGACGTAGGACTCGGTGACGCCGGGGCGTGGGACTCGGGGACGCGAGGACGTGATAAACAAACAACACCCGAATTTTCCGCTGAATTTGCAATTTACAGTTCTCGGTGGTTAAGAGAAAGGTATTACATGATGGAGTTTGTCAGCAGACCAGTAGCCATCGTCCTTGGTCTGCCGCATATGTTTGCTTGCCTATTTTACCGTGAGAGCCCTGGGAACACAATAGCTTCAGCGCAGGGGATCTTATACCTCGTGGGCAGCCATGGAGGACTGTACGGGTCCGCAAATGATCCCAGGACCGCAAATGATCCCGGACCGCAAATGATCCCCAAAATGGACCGCAAATGATCCCGGACCGCAAATGATCCCCATATTGGACCGCAAATGATCCCGAGCAAAAAATAAGGAATGGCATGGATTGATATAAAAATGACACACAAAAAACACGTTTTATCATTTTATGAGAATTATTCCATAGTTCTTTTTTTGTTTTTTGTTTTTTGTTTTCGTTTTTAGTGGGAAATCTGTGATCTTGCGTGACGTTCTGTCTGTTTGTTGATTTCAGGACGCCGGCTGCATAGTACAGTAATTGATTTTGTAACGACACTTGTTGTGATCGTGGACTGCGAGTTTCGTTTCATGTCTTCTGTTTATTGTATTGTACATCCCAGGACGTTCGAGAACATGCTTAATCAGATTTTATTTCTGTGGGGTATATGATCAACGCTTCGGTGCGTGTGCCCGATTTCAGTGAAAATCGAGCGTGGAAACAGGCTAGCGAAGCGAGCCGCCAGTCCCCGGGTCGGCTCGCTTTGCTCGCCTGTTTTTTTTTTTGGCCACGTTCCTTCTTTTCGCTCCTTAACCCCACTGCGGAGCCTGGTCCCAGGCTAGTATAATTCAATTGTATAATCACAAATACAACGGAGAATAAAAATACACACATACCCGTAAAGAAATAACTGAAAAATTCCGCAGTTGATTTCGTTATCTTTTGAAATAAAAGTCTTTTGTTCACTGAGCACT
>JAEMWC010000140.1:1115000-1122500 GCA_016490735.1 Pachyseris speciosa | reverse complement strand
AATGTGCAGAGCTTTGCAGAGACGTGTTAATGCGGCCATATTGTACGCACTCTGTCCGAGTGAATTTTCAATTTTGGTCGATTGAGGGTAGTAAAACCAATATTACAAGGGGACAATTTCCTGAACTCGTTTTTGCACTTGTCTGATTTGTAGCATTTTATATTGGTGTTTTTGCAAATTCAGTGAGGATTTAAGCTACGGTCACGCAATTCACAAAAGAACCATTGATCAGTAGGTCACCGACTTAGATTTGAAGATAATTTTCAACAACTAAACTTAATGGTCTTTGTACAAGCCATGGTAATTAGTATGATGTTGTTAGTAACATGAAGTATTGTTGTTAAACTAAAGATTTTCATATGTTTTCGCTATTAATCTTCATTGCTGTAAACTGCAATGGTCGTTTTAACCGTAATGAATAGTCTTTCAAAGAGGACAGGTGTCGTTTATTTGAACTAGCCCGCAGGTATGAGCTAAGCATTTGCCAGACCTCGACTATTCAAACCTCATATGTGCATACAGGGACTTTCTTTATAATGTTAATAGTTTGGGTGTAATAATTTTGCTGATGGATTTAGTGGAGACATAAGTAACTGAGAATCTCATAGCTTTGTACAGTCGAGGATTTTCAGTTGACTTATTTGATTTTGACCGTGTAAAACCCTATTCGGCTTTGTTTTAAACAGACAAGGCATGATTGTGTGTAAATGTAAAGAGTGAAATCTCGAAAAGAACTTTCGTTTGAAAGATTCTCTAGTGTGCTTATTGCTACGTGTTAGGAAGTACTCTTATTACAGCTATAATACTATTAGCGCTCATTTTAGAACTGAACTCCTTGAATTAGCTGTTGGACGTTAATTAGAGCATCTAGTTGTGCAGCTGTAGGTTAAACTTGCGTTAGTTAAACAATTCATTTACATGGACAAAATTTGTTGAAAATAAAAATAGAAAGATTCGCCGAGCAAAAGTCTCGAAATTCAGTGCCTATACTGTATGAAAATTAAGCGTTATGATATAAATGTACTTTATAAATTAAGCGATTGATTGGGCATATTTTTTAATAAGAAGTATGTAATTTTATTTGCATTGCAAACATTACATTGCGAAAGCACGAAAATTACATCCATACAGCAAACAATTTCACTGCACATATCAAACTAAACTAATCTTTGTCTTCCGGACAAATACAAACAAAATGTAATCTATTCCATGAAGGTACTTTACTTAAAGTATATGTTGGGCTAGCCTAAACAGCGAGACTTGCAAGCAATACGTGTTGCGCATTTTAAAACATATTTTCAGCTCGTCAGCCATTTTTCGGCTGTGGGTATTAAATAACCGAGTCATTGAGTCATGGAAGGCAGTGTGTAAAAACAATATGGAAGAAACCGTAATGGGGCGATGTTCATGGTCCATACCTCAAGGACACCAAGAGAAAACATCTTCCAACCAGCTGTTTTCGATTTAGGAAACGACCAGTGTCAGCCACTTTAACTTTATGATTCTGTTGTGGGCTTTTATAGTGCAGTTTGAAATAATTAGGTCCAACTGATAAACAAAAACAAACCAACAAACAAATAACTGATTCGCCTCTCCTACAAGAGCCCAAAGCCCAGCTATGTCCCCCTTCCCCAAGGGGGGACTAGGGGAAATAATTGCTTCATTATATCGAGGGCTAGTTATATCGAGGTCTTTTTCCATACATTTTAAAAGGTCGGATTGAATGATATCGTTCGTTATATCGAGGACTTCGTCGAGGTTCGCTAAACGAACAGTTACCTTCACGTGACCTGGGTATTTGACACCACCATAAAAAAGAACTAATCAAAGGGTGCCTATGGCTAACTCGTGGATGAGGTACACAAAGCCAACCCTTTGTCTACCGGCCTTTGTAGCACAGGTATGACTAGAAGACACATGTGAGGGAATATTGGAAATTTAACTTGCTAAGTTTATTGACTTTTGTGCCCTTTGTAGGGAACATATATGTGATAGTATTTGCCTGTGAATCTAGAGCCTCTTTGGAGGGTATATCACTGTCCACTAACTCACTGTAGGGTTCCTGTTTTAACCCATTGGCACCCATGCCGGCCAAAACCGGCCGCGCAGAACCACGTTCCTTGTACCGCTTGTGACGTCATCAGTTTTCATGCTCATGGACAACTTTTACATGTAGCATGTGTAGGGGGAAGAGATCTTTCAGACAATACCCAAATGAGCACAATTCCCCCAGCAGGCCGGAGAAAACGCGAAAAAACCAAGTGACGTTGAGCCGAAAATTTGAATGAAAATCTTGTTCCACAACCAACCTGCACTTCCTTCCACCTAATCCTATGATCCTAAAAGATTTCCACAATTCTTTTCCCACCGAAAGGAAACCCAGGAAATGCCCAGCAAG
Organism: Pachyseris speciosa; assembly: GCA_016490735.1. Lineage (NCBI taxonomy): Eukaryota > Metazoa > Cnidaria > Anthozoa > Scleractinia > Pachyseridae > Pachyseris > Pachyseris speciosa. The sequence continues at coordinate 1,120,102 of JAEMWC010000140.1, read as the reverse complement.
AGATAAAGAAAGCGAGGCAAGAAAAGCGAAAGAAAAGGGGAGAGAGAAAGCGAAAAGTAGAAGAAGAGGGGGTGGTGAGAAGATTGTGCGCGATTTTTTCGGCTTCAACAAATCGTCCGAACAGCTATGAATGTCATCGAGTGTGCGACTGTTTGCAGGACCGTTTTTTTTTTCTGCCACGCTTCGCTAACACAATAAATCAACACCAGTGTGTTAGAAGAATTTTGGCCTGTTTTAATGCACGCTGGACTTCAAGCAAGACTGCCCTGCCGGGCGACAAATAATTTTTCGTAGATGTCCTTACCCAAACGTTGTACCGCTCAGGGCGCCGCAAGCCGCTAGAGCACAGCCTTGACTGGATATAAGTAAAGGTGTCTGTGTGGGTCAGCAATTCCCTTCCAATGTGTAACCACTAATCTTGGATCGAAGCAACGTTTATTGTCCTCGTCGGGGTCGATCCTCGTCACGTTTAGAGCCTGGACGAGACAAAGGTAACGAAATCCAGTATCCAAGTTGACTACAGTACTAATATGAAACATCTTCAGTCCACCTGAAGACACCTAATCGTCCTGTGAAAGCTACAAAATCAGCAAATCCTCCGGACACGATACACGCTGAGCTTGAGTGAGCTTTAATCGGAGCCGGTGACCTTCCGGAATGATTCATGTACCGAGTGCTCTCGTTCGGGGCCGACTAATTACGAAGTGTGTCTACACCTTAGTGAGTGAGTGACACGCAGTGCCCACAATAACTCTTTCCTACGCTTCACGTATCTACGAGTTAAAAAGCAATGGCCTGTCTTAAAGTAGGGGTAAACGTGAATTTGTGTGAAATTTGAAGGAGTTTAAAGAATGGATTGTAATGGTGTAAAAATGTTTTGAAACACTTCCAGTCAGTTGACACCCCACAAGGGCACTGCAGGTTGCTGGGGGAACTGTTTGGTGTCCGTCTACTAATTACTTCCTTTACATTCCAATTTTAAAGGCTTTCTTAAACCTTCCAAATGTCTCATTTCCCTCAATTTAACTAATCCTTTGAGAAAAATTATCTCTTCCCAAAAATTACCAAAAAAATTCACAAAATATCCCACAACATAGCTTTGTGAGAAGAGCAGAGGGATTTTTGCTTTGCATGAAACGCGAACGAGATTTCAATTTGAAATCCATGTTAAGCGGCAAAAAACGATATTTAGGTTAACTCCCGCCCTAGTGACAAATATTCTTACCGCACTACAACACCTTAGGGTAACTACCCATGAGTAGCTGTGTTTCTTACATCAAAAATATATTGCCTTAAACGGTAATTTCAAACTGACTGATCACCTCCTTTACTTGCACTTTGCACGTTGTTTTGACATAGAGCTCTTGAAGGCTTGTACCAACCTCCCTCCAACTCTAAATCCTTATCCTTTGCTAAGCCTAACAGCAAACGTTCTAGTCTTACTAATACTAAACCTTATCATTAGTTTGCTCTGCTTGTAGTGAAGACATTAAATGACCGGTAAATGCAAAATTTTACTGATTAAATCGGGGTTCCACTGTGCTTGTTTTGACACTGATCATTTCGGGGTTTAATCCTACTCAGAACTCAGGCCTGTATTTTCTTGTCTTACAAAATAATTTCACAGCCAGCACCATAACAAGTTTCAGTTCGTCTGTTTGGATTCCCTAGCTGAAATTTTAATTGCCCGAAAATGTTAGGAAACAAAATCTTCCTTTGAGAAAATGCAAGCTGAAATGAACATTCCACGAACTTTCTAGGGAACTATTTTCTTTCCGAAAATGCTAGCTGACGTTTTTGACAGTCAAAAACAGTAATTACGACCTTTCGAAAATCTTTGGGGCTATGATTTCCCAATTGCGAATCTTTTAGGCCACGTTTTATTTACGAAAATCCGAGTGCACTCTTTAATCGACGCCGAAAACGCAAGGCGAATTACCCTCCACCGAACAGATATCTACCGAAATTTGTCGTTGGGTGCCCCTGTGGTGTCCCCTATTTTCTAGTAACACTTTGAATTCGATAGGAATCTTTTTAATAGCTAGCAAATAATGGCCTACTTGTCTTGAAAATTGCAATTCTGATGCTCGAAGACAATTCATGAGAGGATGGTGAAGGATATAGAAGATTGAAACGGAGTACAAATTACCTTCAATTTTTCAAAAAGGTAATTCGTAATCCGTGTCAATCTTCTCCATCCTTCATTATCCTTGCCATATTTGCATTTATTCTTGTCTTTTTGGTGCTTATTTTCCCTGTAAATTCAGTGTTATTTCACTGTTTCGAATTATTTAAGTTCAGTTTTTGTTATCTCTAATAATGACCCAAAATATCGTGACCGTGCTCCTTTAAGTTAAAAATTCAGCAAATTCTGTACCAGGATGTAAACAGAATGATCCCCATGATCCTGCTGGTGTAACTTGGGTTTGTGGCCTACTGATCAAAGGAATGTAACCGTCCACGTGTTATAGAACAACAGCACCGCGGGAAGTGCTCATTTCAAAAGGAATTCGCATAGATCCCCTTTGACATTTCGTAATAAAAGTTAGTGGAAACAATCCATGGAGGTACCACTCAGCGCACCTTGGTTGGTTTAAGCGGTGCGGACCCTTGAACTTTCAAACTGATTTGCTTTCACCGACTGCATGATGTATGCATGTGCATGTTGACGGCAGAATAGAGTGACCCGATCTCTTGAATTTTTTGACGTGCTCTCGATGTAACATGAATATCTGGCATTAGCGGACATTGGAAAGTAACGTTTACGGAACAATTTTACGACAAATTCACAGAAATAAACGCATTATTAATTCAGTGACTTTATAGCTCTATTAGTTTGCAATCTACAGCCTTCATGAAGCCGTAGCACTTAGTTATTATCCAAATGAAAAAAAGAAAAAAAACGTGTAGACGGTTTATTCAAATGCACACAGAGCAAGGAAACGTTCAGTCTGAGTCATGTGCTCGTCATAAGACTCACCTCATGGATAAGCTAATTCACTGTGGATCATGTGCTCATCATAAACTGGACGGAGCAATAAACGTGCACTATGGGTCATGTCCTCATCATAAGACTGATCAAGAGCAAGCTTTTCCTCCCAAGAAAAATTTATCAATATTCGTTTAAATTGAAAGCCAACAGTGTGTGGGAACCTGGGCCCAGTTGCTCGAAGCATGGTTAGCGCTAACCTGGGTTAAATACCATTACAACTTATAGGTTTTAATACATCTTAACCAATTTTTAGTGCTAGCCATGTTTCGAGCAACTCATCCCTGGCTGTTATAAGAAATTAGTTACATTACTGAGCAAGCTGCTTTCTCGGCAGTATTTGGTCTCACAAACTAACTTAATAGTAAACAAACATAAGGCAAGTCGACTAACATTCTAAACAGACGCAATCAATTTCTAATCTTCTGCGAAGAAAGATATATCATGGTTACTTCATTAGTTCACAAAGCGATGCCGCGAAATAAACAAAGGTATTCTCCTAATTCGATGTAAGCTATAAAATTCAAGCCCGAAAAAAAAAGTCGTGAGTATGTCTTGATCACAATCACTCAACTGGCGCAAAATATCGCGTTTAAATTCATTCCTTTTAATTTAGCGCCGATCAAGTCCTGGCCTCCAGCCGTGGCAGGTTGCTGATCCTTCAGGACTGTAAATACCAATTCAGAGAACTGACCCTTTTCCACAGAGGTATGGGACATTGTGTAGCTTGCAAACGAAAATATTACTCCCAGAAGCCTTACACAGCCTGCTCCACCCTGCCCATACATAAAAGGAGGACCTTTTATATTAGCATCAATTTCATAAGCTGTGTTTGCCTTCAAAGAAATCGGACACTCGAACTCAATTTCAAAGCCCTGATAATCTCCTATTTGACTGCTGGAAAAGCGCTTAGACAAAAATTGCCCTGTTTTGGTTGCCAGACAATTGATGCGCTTATATTCTTCGTGATCATATATGTTCAGGGTCACTGAATATTGGCCATTTTCGCTACCAAAAAGCCGCACTGCATGCAGCTTTGTGTTTTTGTCTGCCTTAAACCCCCTTACCGTATGGGTTTTAAGGCGATCTGGCCGATACTCCACAGGGTAGTCCCACCCCTTACGAAATGCAGTAAACATAGAAAATACAGTTTGGTGGCCAGCTCTCCTCGCTACAGAAGGACTCACGGGAGTGCACAGCTCGGACTCGGAGGTGAAACGATTCATCGCTTCACATATCTCTCTCTTAGTAATTATTTCATTGTCGAGGACAACACTGACAAACTCCTTCTCGTCCATCCACTCAAAACGAATCGTCTTCACGATCCGTCCTCCAAGGATCTTTCGTTTCTCAGAGCCTTCTGCGACTACACCTTGCCTCTCACATTCCTTTTCGGAATCGACAGCCTTGAACAAATCCTTTTCTTCGATATTCAATGAGTCGTTCTGGACTAACTTCTCCGGCAGTGGTTTTTTGATTGCCAAGAAACCAGCCGTCTTCACAGCCTCTTCCGTTTCTTTCTCGATCACTCTCCAGCATCGATCCAAAAGATCTTTCTCGTTATAAATCTGTGCGGCCAACAAGACATGAAACACGTTTGACGCACTCAAGTTCTCTTGCAGGAGAGCGGAGCGTTTATCGGCCAGAGAGGGCAGCTCGTATTTCTTCGCCAAATGCATCAACTGCATCACATTGTACGGGTTCACGTTCACCTCGTCGCTGTAAATGAAACGAAACATTTCCAACAGACTCTCGTAATCACAATCAGAGATTTCGAGAGCAGTTTTTGTCTGGGCGCCGTAAAACATGGCATAAAACACTGGACTACTAATCGCCAACACGAACTTGTGAGCTGGAATCTCCTTGTTTTCACAGATTCCACCCTGAGAATCTCGGACGACGAACTTCACATCACTCATGAATTCTTGGTTGAAAATGGATTTGCATCTTTCTTTGATATTGCTCCTGGCAGCTGATTGCCAAACGCTGTCTCTACTGACTGCATATAGAGACATGGGAGAAAGGAATACTTGGCGAGATGCTTACTTTTCTCTCTTTTATATTACTTGGCCAGCTTTCCTTTTCTCTTGAAACGAGTCACATGAGTGTATCT
>JAEMWC010000140.1:1055000-1107500 GCA_016490735.1 Pachyseris speciosa | reverse complement strand
TTAACCTACGTCACACTATGTCATTCAATGTTTTCGATCGTTTCAGTGTGGACAGTTGAAAACGCTGCAAAAACGTTAGTGCGGACGCCGATCGATCGATGCGTTTTCAATGAAACCGGAAACGAATACGAAAGTGCATTAGTGTGGACGGAAGTCTCATTTGATCATTACCAAGACAAACTCTTCGTGTCGCTGCAACTGCAGGTCAACAAATCTAAATATTCATGAAAATGCGTCTGCTGGTCAGCAACCCTCGAGTTGATAAAGGTGTTAATGGTGGAGTTGATGAGGTGTAGAGGGTACTTTAGGCGTGAAAACACAGACTTCAAACGTTCACACTCATCCGAAAAGTAAACCCACGACGAGGCTAGTTAACCAACAATGTGTAGTTTATCATTTTCAATGTGACCTGCGCGATACAGTTAGCTATGTTGGTTATACTCTTGGACATCGCATGCACGCGTTGTTAGCCAAAACAGCACTTCATCCCCTGTGCGTAAAGATTATGTAATGTTTAATAAATGAGCTGGTGTGTTTTATCAAGTTTCAAACACGAGGCGCAGCCGAGTGTTTTAGGACTTGATAAAACACGAATTGCGGATTTATTGAACGGCTTAAAAAACTTTACTGTACATCTATCCATTCTTACACTAAAATTTAGTGTTTGGATTGCTGGCCTAGAACGTCGGATGTAAAATTTAGCCGTGTCGTTATCAAAAATAAAGACACTCATTACAAAATAATTCCTTCATGAATTATTAATGAGATTTTTAAGATAATGATCAGGCGAACGCAGTCCCTGAAGACCTCCTTGGTTATTTCAAAGTACTGAAAAAATGCACTGATGTAAAATGTACTGAAAATTAACTCCATTTATGTAAATGTAAGATCTTACTCCTTTGAACTCGCTCTTATTATTCATTCCTTGATAATTGAATGGCGTCATGAGGTCGCCGAAACGTTGGAACATTATATCGCTAGTTTATACTTGCCTGTGTGTTTCTAAAGCATTAATAATAATAATAATAATAATAATAATAATAATAATAATAATAATAATAAATTGCATTTAAATAGCGCTAATTGCAAATGGAATTTGCAATGACTTTAAAAAATCACAGAATAAAATTACATGATAATAAATGTAAATCAAAATACATACACTATATTGCTCACTAATAATAATGAAATGCGTCTTAAGCCTAATACTAAATACTACAACTAATCACTAATTTAAATCATAATATACAATTAAACTGTGAATTAGGAGAATAATACCGTTTAGCCCTCTAATAAAAATTATAAATCAATATTCGCTCAGTTTTTAAAGGCGAACAAAATAATAGTGCTTCCTTCGGCATATAGACCAAGACATATAGGGAATTAAGTCCAGTAATACATAAGACAGAATCATTCAGAAATACAAACCAAATGACGGCGTTAACTTCAATAATCGTCAAATGAAGACCATGGTCGAGGCGAAGCAGCAGCAAATTGAATACCTCCAGGCATCTGTCTATTCGGAGTAGCCACCCTCTGGGTTTTATGATGGAAAGACTTCTTCAAAATTGATGGTTCTGGCGACCGTTGTTCAGGGAAAAAACGAGCAGACCTTTTAACTTCAGGAAATCCCACGGGCATATTCAATACAGAGTTGAAATACTTCATCATTCTAAAGCACTCTTCTTGAGTGAGTATTCCACAGTCGAGGACAACACTTGCAAACTCCTTTTCTTCCATCGCTGGAAAGCGAATTGCCTTCACGAGCCGTTCTCCAAGGATCCTTCTTTTCACAGGGCCTTCGGCTGAAAGACCTTGCTTTTCACTTTCCTTTTCAGCCCAACGATCGACAGCTTTGAATAACTCCACTTCTTTGACATTCAAAGAATCTTTCTCCACTAATTCTACCAGCACTGACCTCTCCACTGTCAAGAAACTATCCGATTTCACTGCTTTCTCCGTGTTCTGCTCGATCACTTTCCAACAATGTTCCTTCAGTTCTCTTTCTTCATATTGCTGTGCTTTCGGTAAAACATGAAACACGTTTGACGCGTCCAAGTTTCGTTTAAGGAAATCGGAGCATTTGTCAGCCAGGGAAGGCAACATGTATTTCTTCGCCAAGTACAACAATTGCATCACATTGTCGGGCTTCATGTTCACCTCATCGCTGTATATGAAACGAAACATTTCCAACAGACCCTCGTACGTGCAATCAGAGATCTCAACAGAATTTGCCGCTGCCAGCTGACCGTAAAACATGGCATAAAACACTGGACTGCTGATCGCCAAAACGAACTTGTGAGCTCGAATCTTCTTGATTTCACTTCCGCCCTGAGAGTCTCGAACGATGAATTCGACATCGCTCAAGAGTTCTTGGTTCAAAAGCGTCTTACATTTGTCCCTAATAGTACTCCGAGCGGTTAATTGCCAAAAATCCTTCTTTGAAGCGTCGGAAGACATATAGCTGAATTACCTGATTTGTAAAATCTCACTCGTATCTTTGCTTTCGCCGGTTTTCCCACAAGACAAAGTCACGCTATTTTGTCGCGCATGACTTATACTATCAGACAGATATCTATACTCAAATATGGTGCATATGATTAAACAGCACAATGCGACGTGCAGAGGGTGGTCATATGCATCCACACTTTCGCCCATATATTATTATATAACGAACCTACTTAGTATCAGTCTAATGAATTTGAGAATGATGATACGGAGCCATCGAAACATCATTCTACATTGCTATCGCTTATTACAATTCTTAATTGCTTATCGAAAACCTCAGTGATTAAATATTTTAAAATCACGGTTACCTAGGAAGCTCAATAAGAATTGAAATCTTTAAGTTTGAAAATGGCAAGACCGAAAGCACAGATAAGTCACAAAGCTCGTAATTCGGAAAAATTTAGCCGTTTTTAAATATCCTTATCAGTTGTGGTTCAATTTTGTCTTGGTTTAATGTTTTATTTTCTTTCGTTCTTGTGTATGGTAATGTATGTCATTATATGACTGGCTCTTTCAGCGGTCAAGAATCAATTCTCCTGCTGTGATTGGCTACCCGCGAGGTCAAGATGGAGCCATCTTGACTGCTCGGGATAGCCCGTTCGTCCCACTGTCTTTTAATAGCGTCCTTTGAGTCATATAATAAATCCTTTATTGATGATGCTTGTTCGGTCAAGATGGCGGGATATTGGCCTAGTTCTTTTTTTGCGTGATTTTGGACCTCGACTTCGTCTTGGTCCATAAACACGCAAAAAAGAACTTGGCAGATATCCCGCCATCTTGACCTCACGCTTGGCCAATAACCCGTATGGAATCAGTACAAAACAAACGAAAATAAAAATAGAACCAAAAATAAAATTGAACCACAGCCACCTAGGAAACTCCATGTAAATTAAAATTGCTTTGCTGCTATGATAGTTCCTTGAACAGAGAAAAAAAGTGTAAAAGTTTGATATTTCCTACTAGATTTATTTGTAATTTCAAGTTCAAATTGAAAACACTCTTACCAGTTTTTTCTCATATTTCGCCCACAAGTTGGGGACTTGAATAGTTTACACTCTTCAAGTTTCGTTATGAAGTGTCATAATTAAGACTGGATGTGAATATTTCACTCTTTGTGAATCGTTTGCTGCTAAAAACTCCGCGGGCACTCCATAATTTTTAGAAGGCTAATCAATTTACAATGTATACCTCGGGCAAAATTACGATTTTTCGTACTTCTTATTCACGACTGTCTTTCTTTTAAGGAGGCTCAAAAGGGTTTTTTGACCGCGCGAAGAGTGGATCCAAATGCATGTATCCCGTGCGTGTTCTTGCGCGATCCTCCCGCGAAGTTACGAGGCGCGAGCGGTGGGAGTTGTAAACAACAATGGCGGCCTCAAATGAAAAAGTAAATCTGTCTTCTGAAGCTGAATGCGGCTATTTGCGGAATAAAAAGGGGAAGTTTGCTTCTAAAAAGAGCGTTGAGAACAGTGTACTTTCCGTCAACAAGATGACTCAGGCAAAAAAGTCAGCAAAGAAGCGTCGTTTTGAGGAAGATGCTCAAGAACCCGCGATCAACGATTTTATAGCTCGAAAAAAACAAACAAACAAGACGGTAGAATTTGGTACGTAAAAATTTACAACACTACATTTCACTACACAACACATGGCTTTAAATACTTTCGATTCATTGGGTGTTGAATGTCATAAACGTATTTAAAAAAGTTCCAACCTTCATAATACATGTACACACAGGACTCAGGCAAGGAAAACAGTCGGAAAGTACGTGTAGCATGTAGTCGGGTCACGAATTATTGACGTGTTAGCAAAGGGGTTGGACAAGTTATGAAAACGGTAAGCAATGAATTTAAGGATCCAGTTTTCACTGAAGCTCGGCTTTTTTATTTACATTTTAACAAGTAAATATTACATTGCTTCGCAAGGAGTTCATTCAAAAGGAACTTCAACTTCACGTAAGCTTAATTTTATATGAAACAATTTTAACTCAAACAACTTCAATGTTCAAATAAGTATACATGCAGTTTAAAAAGTTCAAAACTTGACAAATATACCTGTACAGAAATTGAATGTAATCAGTCACTTCACACTATAAAAAAGTTGGTGAAAATGGAAAACTTGTCAAAAAAGGCCTGCATTGTATAAATAACAATAGTTTGCACTCGAGAGAGAGATCAGATATGCACTGTACAATACCATAAATCCTGCACAGCTCCTCAGTGTTTGATACCTCAAGACTTCTCCGTAACGGAGGCTGCAGATATTCCAACCAGCTGCATGAAATTTAACTATTGTTCTGTGAAAGTCTTTCAGTTTTGAAATTCCTTCGAAGTCAACTGAACAACACCTTGAAATCTTCGCCAAACAACAAATTGGGCTGTGTTTATAAGGCACTGTTTAATTGTGAATTTTCCGCTCATGACGCATTGGAAGATGTGAAAGCACTTAGAAGGATTCTGTTTTCTCCGCCACCCGAGCAAAGCGCTGAAACTATTATGAATCGTGGAAAAACGTCTTTACCGAACGAAGCCCTGCAACAAGCAACAGTTCTTGAGCGACGACAAGACGTTGTTGACACCTTCAGCGGAAATCTCACTTACCTTCCGAATGGCTCTGTAAAGTTAACAACAATCCAGTAGTTGGCAGACTCCGGTTTGGCCTTCAGTACTCTTCAAGAAATTTCAAACTTGGAATAAACGGTCTGTATGGAGTTATGACACTCCCTGAATCGTCTCGAAACTTCTCGCCTCACCAAACCAAATCGTCGAGAATTTCATTGAACAGAAGAATAATTTCCTCCATATTAAGGTATTTCCACGAACAATAGACAAGATCTTTCTCTTTACTTTGATTTCATATACTTTTAGCCTGTTAATTCCTCTATTAATTGCCTTGATAAGCAGACACGACGAGAGACAATGGAGTCCGATAGAATTTCGAGTCTGTATGAGTCTCGCAACTCGCGCGAATAAGGTCAGCGGTAACTTGAAGAGCGCGACCGGAAATAATGATTTGCGCGAAATCGCGCGAACCGGAAATAAAAGGTGCAAAATGATTATCAATTTATTTCAAAATTTGCTCGGTGACCTATGTTGAAATTTTTCATGCAAATAGCATTCAACTTTATCTAGCATTTTAGGCATTTAAGAAAAAATCTGTAGGGTAGATGTTTTTTAATCCTTAAGAGGCTATTTTTCGAATTATCTCCGTTTCCACACTACAGAATTTTCTAAAATTTTCACAGAAAGTGAATAATATTGCAAACATTGAAAAACGCTTATAAAAAATATAGGTCACCGAGTTAGTTTTAAAGATAAATTTAAAAAAGTGACTTTTTAGGGGTAGGTCTTTAGAGAGGCATGGTTGCCATGGCAACGCACATGACGTCAGAAGTTGTCTCAATTGAAACTTTAACAACCCTGTTGTAAGATAACCTACAATTTGTTTAAGTGACTTACAGCAAAAAAAATTAATCTTGAATTGTTTTGACATGCATATCAGCTGTAAGAAACCCTTTCGAGCCTCCTTAAATAATATTATTCAGGCGATTTCACGTAAGACCGTTCCATTATTTACCATAGATTGTATTTATTTTGGTTTGTTAGTCAGATATCAAGCACATTTGCCGTTATCATTTTTCAAAAATCGCATATTCAAGCAAGCGGCTAATTTATTTAAATTACTGTCTTGGGTAAGCGGGCAAGAAAAATGTATAACTAAACTGTCCAGCATAGTTAACCATTCTGAAGGGATCTATAAAAGGTAACTTAAATTATACATACTACTAGCAAAGCCATCTGTTCGAGAAACATTTCAGAGTCAACGGGAAATCACACAAAATTCCGTGGTTCCTCGGTGAACGTCTCATATGGAGCGAATGCATGTCGGCGCGTTCAAACCACAGTTCTCATTTTCGATGACAGCTCAAATGGTTCCTTTTACAGCGACACCCTATCCAATTTGCTGCACCTGCAATTGGTTCGGCAAAAAGCTCCAAACATCATCATTTCTTTTTCGAGTTAGCTGACGGACATCTTGCTTCTCGGTATTTCAAGTAATGACCTGGCATTCAGTTCTTACCGGCTGCTTCGTCAACGATGTGGAGAATGCTGTTTAAAGCACTTTTAAACTTCGGGATGTCTAACTCTGAAATGCCTTGGTATTAATTGCTGGCAAGTTAATTGTCATGTAGTACGAAAACAGCGAAGTTCCACGATTTCATGCCCATCAAGGGTTCAGCGTGGTGTTTATGTGTGTGCGCGTTTCCGCTGACCGGTTCTTATTGCCAGCAACTCTAGGCGTGTATGAGAAGAACTTGAACAATATCAGGCACCAGTTGTTTAAAGAGCGGGTAACTCCCTCCAGCGGATAAGTCGCTATCCAGCGGACAAAATGCAAAGCAACTGATACATTTTATGCGCTGGATAGCGACTTATCCGCTTGATTGAGTTATCCGCTCTTTGAACAACTGGGGCCTGATTTCTTCCTGCTATTTACCCCAAATTTAGGTTAAGTTACCATTCCTTGAAGATCTTAAATGCTCATTTTTAAAAGGTTTTCCTCCGTTTTGGACTTAAGCTGGTACTTAACAGAGTCTTAACACAAGTGGAGCAATGCGGGCACCGCAAATGATCTTAATAAATTAAACGCCTGGGCGTCCATTAAGTTTAGGGTCCTGGGGAGGGAGGCCGGGAGGGGCGTTAAATACTACAAGATATGAGGCGTTTATTAGAAAGAGGCGTTTATTTCACTTTAACTCACTGTCAAAATTTGTGGAAAACGAAAACATGCCGTTCCTTGATGACCGAAATGAAGTTGCTGACCGTCATTGATACAGAAATTAAGAAGATAAAAGAGCGCTATAGGTACTTTTGAATTTGGGATTGAACAAGATGCACTTGTTCTGCTGACCAAGCAAGCAAGAAACTTAATAAATTGTATGATTTTACTCTATGGAGCGTTTCCATGGTTTCTGAGGCAATTTTTGGGGGCGTCAATTAGAAAAGGGGCGTTTATTAGAGGGGAGCGTCTAATAAAAACTTAACACCTCAGGGAGAACGCTTATTGGAAACGAGGCGTTTATTTGATGGTGGGCGTTAACGTATGACTAGTTGTGCGGTTTGCGAGGCTTTCTTTCTTCTAAAGACAGAGGTCACTTGCCGGAAAGCTAGAAATTAAGATACCTGAAACACAAGCATGTTCTCTTCATTTCTGGCCTTCCTCTTGGACTTTGAAACTGTGTCAGGATCTGCTTTGAACCCAGTCTGCTCATCCTCTCGAAAAATTTCATTCAAAAATTCTTTCTGTCTTTCACTTAAGGAGATAATGATTTGCAAGATTTTAGCACCCACCGATGGTCGTCAAAAAGGGAACGCACATCATGTGGATCTATATCCTCATCCCGTTGCCACACTATACCCACGAGTCAGCTACGAAACAGTGACTAACACACATCTAATGTATCAGTCAATTCCAAAAGCGCCCATCCCCCTCCGGGCATACTCCGGGTATTTTCCCTGAAAAGTGTCCCGCACGGTGGGGCATTTGACTATCGGCTAAACACTGGTCGGCGGTTGCCAGCTAAAAGTTTCGCGCGTCTTTCGCGCGCAAATATTCATTCATTCATCACGGGAGCCGCTTCGCTCCCTTTTTCTTAGTTCCAGATTCCGTGTAGGTTTTCCATTTTTTACTAAATATACAGTTGATATGCATTTATTCAAACTTTGGAGTGGCGACAAAAGAGATCGGAAAAGAGTTTTGGCGCGCACTTTTTCGGATTTGGTTTGCAAAGTTGAGCGATTTTAGATTAAAATATTTATTTTGCCCTTCTGACGGTGGGGCATTTGACCGTCTAAACTGGAAACACCGGGGGGGGGGGAGGGGGGGCATTTGATCGAAATTAAAAAAAAAGAACTCAATTGCCCGGTTGTTCGCCGGGTGGGAGGGGATGGGCATTTTTGGAATTGGCTGAAACATCACCTGTTTGACACAAATTACAAATGGTATATGATATGCTATTTTAAATGCCCACCCAAAGCTGGTACCTATTTTCTTGACTAACAAATTTATAGTCCGACGGATTTCTTTAAAGATTCCACTTCCAATTTCCCTTTAAAAGATCCGTGGGGCAACTGGCCTCCTAGTTTAGTAGAAAGAAAGCGTCCCAGACAGCAAAAGTTAGCATACCTCAACATCTGCCATGGGCTTCTGCACCTGCCTTGTCCACTTGCGTTAAGATTCTGTTCCAGCTTTCAGAGGAAAATCTTTTAAAAATGAGCATTTAAGATCTTCGAGGTGTTGTACAGTAACTGAACTTAAACTTGGGGTAAACAGCAGGAAGAAATTTGATACTGTTCAACACGCCTCGAGTTGCGAGCAATAAGAACCGATCAGCGGAAACGCGCACAAACATAAACACCATACTAAAACCTTGGTGGGCATGAAATCGTGGAACTTCGCTGCTTTCGTACTACATGACAATTAACTTGCCAGCAATTTTGTAGCAACGCATTTCAAAGTAAAACATCCCGAAGTTTGAAAGTGCTTTAAGCAGCATTCTCCACATCGCTGACGAAGCAGCCGGTATGAGCTGAATGCCTGATCATTACTTGAAATACCAACATGCAAGATGTCCGTCAGCTCACTCTAAAAGGAAATGATGATGTTTGAAGCTTTTCGCCGAACCAATTGCAGGTGCAGCAAATTGGATAAAGTTGTCGCTGTAAAAGGAACCATTTGAGCTGTCATCGAAGATGAGAACTGTGTTTTGAACGCGCCGACATGCATTCTCTCCATATGAGACGGTGAAAAATTGATAATAATCATCATCATCATCATAATCATCATCATCATCATCATCATCATCATCATCATCATCATCATCATAATCATAATAAACGATTTATTAGTAGTACTTCCACGAAGTGGCTCTTCGCCTACTAATTACAAATCTCAAATCAAATCAAATTAAATTAAATGTTGGTTTTTGAGGAGAGGGGAAAACCGGAGTACCCGGAGAAAAACCTCTCGGAGCAGAGTAGAGAACCAACAAACTCAGCCCACATATGACACCGAGTCCGGGAGTCGAACCCGGGACACATTGGTGGAAGGCGAGTGCTCTCACTACTGCGCCAACCCTGCTCCCCCAAAGGAAGGATGAAAGTTTGCTATGATATAAGCAGATTTTTTATCTGTAAAGTTGCTCTTTGAAATATTTTGCTAACAAAACTCCAAATTTCAAGGTGCAAAATGTCCCCCAAAATGCTGTTTGAGGCCTAAATGTCCCCCTGATGCTCAGCTCAGGTTTTTATTAGAAATCAAACAAATACCATGGTGAGTAGTTTCATCCCAAGGACTAACCACACACAAAGTATCAAGGAAGGTTTTGTTTGACCATTTCCAATTTTGCTCAAGCCTTATTTAGCGACATTCGCTCATAAGTACTCTATAAGTCGTAATATGGTGCGATTCGAGCATGATTTCTTATATTAACTTCTCCCCATTTTTCTGTGTATAGCTAAAAATGGATTGATAGGAGTTGTAATATCATAGGAGCTTGTAAAATTTCTTATTGTACACTGATGTTCAACAAGAGCCTCATCTGTCATTGTTGTCATTGTAGCGGCAAAGTTTCTCAGTCTGCACTATAACAGAAACTAATCAGTATTTACTAGTTATGCAACGCTTTCGAGTGGTATACCGTGGAATATATCACGAGTCACTTGTATTTTCTTGGTATGTACGCGAGCCTTTAGGCGAGTGTGTATGCAAAGAAAATACAAGTAACGAGTGGGATATTCCACGGTATACCACAAGAAAGGGTTGCATAACTATTTTATATCATGCCATAGAAAATACAGTGGCCAGCAAGGCCAGCATGAGCGGGAATCTCAACGCTCGATGGGAAGGTTGGGTGTGATACCGTTGAATTGCTTTGATCGATGGGAAGGAATACTGACGAATATACAACGGCTTTCCTGCATTCTGATTGGCTGTATTTTCTATGGCATGGTGTAAATAGATTTAGCCAAGCCTAAAAGCGGAGCTCCACGATTATAATTTTTTTTGTACTGGTTATTGACCAACTTCGCATGGCTTTCCTCTCTTGCGCCAATGTTTTATGTTTGGAGCAGTCAACAGGAATAGACCGCGGTTCAAAACATTAAAACATTACGAGAAAACAATACACGACAAGTATGTTTGTTCGAAGTCAAATTTAAACAATCAAAAAATGATCAAAATCGTGTTAGACGAGCATGTTTGACCGATTAGCCACATCTCTCAACATTGTATTTAAATGGCTTTCCATGTTTGATCGAGACCAAACATGCAACATTTCGCGTTACGTTACGAACAAATGTTTGATCATTTAGCCACCCCAACCAACAAATCGTGCGCAGCGGGTAAAAAGCAACCAAATGAACAAAATGACGTTGAAATTTCAGCGATAATACGCAAAAAATCGTTCTGTGGACTCACTCTGTCTGGTGTTTGGTCAAATATTTGTTTGTGCGTTTAGCCATCCAGCGTTATGTCTGACAAACACGATGTTGGATGAAAATGTTTGATCGTTTAGCCGGGGCTTTAATCTTTATTTACGAGGACTCATTGCGATTACGTGTTAATAAGATAAGGGCAAACGTTTCTTAACGCTGTTGAGGCACAGACGTCGAAAAACAGTCAGCCAAGCGGAGTAAAAACACTCGTTTGCGATCGCTTGCAAGCAAAACAACAGAACAAACAAACAATTCAACAACTTCTTCGCGTACAAACCGAGTAGAGGTGATGGCTATTTATGTTTATATAGTCAAAAGAAAAATACAATTTTCATTCCGGAACAAAAGTAACAACGATTAAACCAAATGTTAAGCTTCAATTTATTTAATTTACCTGTGTTGTAGAGGTTCTTGAAAATACGTATCCACTTTAGTAAAAACACGAATCACCAAAAATAGCAAGCGGTTTGTCCAAAGGAAAAACTGCTTCCACTGAGTTTGAGCTACTCGTCAGGCTCCCATTAATTATGTCGGTGAACTCTTAAGTAACCTTTCTTGGTGAGCTGCAAGATGCCGTGGTAAACAGTGCGGTTAAGTGAAAGCCCTTTAAGCGTGGAATTATGTTGTTTTTCAACCACACAATCCGAGCGTTATGCAAGTGGATCCCAGTTTTAAGCTTTTCCTAAGAAAAATCTTTTGCTCTCCCTTTTTCTATCACTTGAAACTGCACCTTCCGGAGTATCTTTAAACAATTTCCTGATTTTTATGCCTTTTATGCGAAGAACTTTGAAGAACTGAAAATGAAATATCGCGCCGCAGAAAGCGCGCAAAAATTAAGCCTCGTTTTGGTTTGGGGGTCCCAAAACTGGCTTGAGCCTGCGATCCAATCGAAAGCCAGTACCTGGTCAGCGGTCAACTTAAAAAAAAACCAGCTGACCTCGATGAGCTTTAAGGTGGGCCCACACGAGGGGACATGTTGCAGGAACATGTTGCTGCAACATGAAGCAGAGACAATATCGCGTTAAGCACACACTGAGGGACATGTTGCAGGGATGTGTAGCAGCGACATGTAGCAGGGACCAACTCGCAGAGTTTGCACACTTGTGAAAAAGTTGCCGGGCTATGTGTCAGGGACGTTTTGCAGGGACATATCCCTTCGTGTGCGTTGACACCTTTTTTTTTTGTGCATAATGTGTCCCTGCAACATGTTGCACGGAGTTCAACTTGTTGAACTTTATAGGACATGTTGCGGCGACAAATTTTGCACAAAATTTATGTTGCACGAGAGAAAAAGTGTCAACACACACGAAGGAATATGTCCATGCAACACGTCCCTGAAACATATCCCGGTAACTTTTTCACAAGTGTGCAAACTCTGCGATTTGGTCCCTGCTACATGTCCCTGCTACACGTCCCAGCTAGGTAACCCCTAATGTGAACAGTTTATAAAAGTGTCGCTGCTACATTTTGCGGCAACATGTTCCTGCAACAAATCCCCTCGTGTGGGCCCACCTTTAAACTTGAGCCCGCGATATGGTCACGCGACACTGGTCAGCGGATGCCTTGTTTTGACAGGTGTCAATTGACCATAACATGGATGCCCGAGGATGTCCAATATCAGAACTAGGTGGTCCACTGGAGTATGGCCGTCATGTTGGATTATTATCATTATTATTATTATTATTATTATTATTATTATTATCGTATCTATAACAAAATTCTCGATCGTGATTGGTTCTCCGCGCGCCTATTTGTCACGTAATCGGCGCGCGATCACGTGGGTATCCAATTACAGGTATCCAATTTGAACTTTTTGTAACTGGATACCTGTAATTGGATACCCACGTGATTTTCACATCAATTACGCGCGCTTTAATGGCTTTCTTTGCAAACGTTTCCTGCAGTTTTCAAAACATGGAAAGCGCTACAGACGTTTTCGCTCAAAAGACCTTCCCAAAAGAAATTTTTAATTCCGAAATTTGTTATAGATACGATTAATTAGTAATTGGACCTCGTGTCGTACAATTAAGGGAGTAATCGCGCTCGTATTTTCAAATCGGCCTCGCGCTTCGCGCTCGTCCGATTTTGAAATTACTCGCGCGATCACTCCCTGAATTGTACTCCACTCCGTCCAATTACTATTACTTATTATAAGGATACAATTAATGGGACATTTCACATCCCATACATGAAAGGGCGGACGTACGGTCGTACGCACGTACGTACGGTGACCAAAACCAAATTTTCTCGAGCAGATGGCTTACCATATTTTCTTAACCATCGTGCTCCGCTTGGCGGCCTCGTACCTTCTGCAACAAGGCCTTGCCGTCCACATTCCTTTTCGGCCCAGCGATCGACAGCTTTGAACAACTCTACTTCCTTGATATTTAAAGATTCTTTCTCCACTAATTCTTGCAGTGCTGAAACCTCTCGATTGTCACGAAACCATGCGATTTCACCTCTTCCTCCGTTTCTTTCTCGATCACTTTCCAGCAGTGATCCAAGAGATCTTCCTCTTCGTACCTTTCCGAGTCCGTGAAGACGAGGAACACGATTGACGCGTCTAAGTTCTCTAGGAGGTAAGTGGAGCATTTGTCGGCAAGGGAAGGCAGCGTGTAATTTCTTCGCCAAATACATCAACTGCATCACATTGTCCGGGGTCAAGTTCACTTCATCTATATGAAACGAAACAATTCCAACAGACTGTCGGAATCACAATCAGAGATTTCAACAGAATCTTACGCCTCAACCAGCTCGCCGTAAAACATGGCATAAAACACCGCACTACTGATCGCCAACACGAACTTGTGGGCTGGAATCGTCTTGCTTTTCACTCCGCCCTGAGAGACTCGGAATCGCTCAAGAGTTCTTGGTTGAAAATGGATTTACATCTTTCACGGATAGTGCTTTTCGCTGTTGATTGCCAAAAGTCTACACTGGATACGTTGACAGACATAATGGAAGGAACTTAAGTGGTTCCTGTCCTTAAAGTTTCGCTTTTATCTGCCTTTTTCGATTTGATTTGGATAAGTCACGGCGGGTGTGACACAGTTTACAACAATCTCGTCCCCAGAGCCTACGTCACCTTTGTCCAGTGGAATGGGCAACGGACGCACCGGAAGAATCCAAAACCTCAACCAGAAAATCCTGGTTCCGGTTTTATTGCGCCTGCGTGAGGTTTCAGGACAAAATGGCGGCTTTTGATCATGTCAACATGTTCAGCAGGACCACGTCGGGCAGTCATGCACTGCGCGAAAAGCCTAATATTCGGGCCCGAATTCTCTCGAATACGGATCTGCGCACGCCGTGTATACCGCAATGTTGTGACATATTCGATTACGGCTGACTCGAAATACACCTGGAATATTCTATTAGAATCCGGCCTGTTTTTTTCGTATTCAAATTGAATACTTGTGAATAACTCGAAGTGTTCGATAAATCATACGGGCCACATTTTGGTAGATTAATGTAACATTAGATGTTCTTCGAAGATATAGTCATCATTTATGACTCGAACATTTTCGGATACTCCCAGCTGTTCGAGAGTTTGCGACTTGAACCCGAGATGCACGACGCCACTTCTGACGTGAACGTCTTCGAATACTAATGGCTACGTCAAGTATGCTCTAATTTTCGAGAATTACACGCTATGAATACGGAAGTTGTCACATTTTTTCACCTCCAAAGATGTCTTGTGGCATTAAGAAATAGGTTTTATACAGGTATTAAATACATACTACCGGGTAGTGCGGTCAGACAACACGCTACGAGTTCCGAAGCGTGCGACTGGAACACGAGACTCATTCGAAGTATGAAACGTGTTCCTGTCCGAATACTGTAGCATACGTGAGGTTTTTAAGGTATTCTTAACGACAAACATTAAGTGTTCTGTGGTGTTCGACTGGAACACGAGACTCGTGCGGAGTACGAAGCCTGTTCATGTTCGAATACTGACGCGTACGTGAGATTTTAAGGTATTCTAAACGACACACATCAAGTGTTTTGTGGTGTTGGACTAGAGCACGAGACTCATGTTAAGTATGAAACGTGTTCGTGATCGAATACTGACGCCTACGTGAAGTGCTGAGGACCTATACCATAGGAAAAAAATTACCGGGACAATATGAATGTTGTCCCAACGAATAGTAAACAACTGCCATGACAACATCTTCTTTTCATTTCAAATAATTATTTATAAATAAAAAAAAAACCTTGTATTGTTACTTTTTCGTGTATACTTACTTTCATCGAACTATGGAAGAATTTACATTAACAAGATCCTAGGTTATGAAAAAGTATAGGGAATCATCTGAGAAGCAAAACCTTGAAAAAACACTAACATTAATCTGTAGAAATGTCAAACAGTGTTCTTTTTTCTTGTGGTGTTTGCCTGGCTGGGTGGGTGGGTGAGTGGGGCTGGTCAAGCTAACTTGCAACAGTTAGACAGAAGTGCTCAGTGAAGGAAAGTCAGTGGGATGATTAGTCTGATCTAATGAATTTTTCCCAGTACAGTTCAAAGCCTTTTCATATACCCTGAAAAGGCCATGAGTGGTAAAGGGTAGATTTGTATTCACTTCAATAAATTAAGGTTGTCCGGGTTTCAGGGCAGCCAAGGCCCGGGCCAGAGTAAATTTTCGTAATCACGCGCAAACGAGGAAAAGTTGCTTAATTACATCGATCTGCTTTACACAACAGTAACCCACCGTAAATGGCGCCATTAAAAACTTTATTGTGTTCTGTAAAGCTGTTTAAAGGCAAATTTTACACTGTGTAAAACCGGTGTAAATCAGTCAATATACTTCAGCTTTACGGAACATTAAAGTTCCGTGAAGGGAGACACTTATCGGGACTTACGTTGCAACGTAAAGGCGCGTAAAGTTGAACTTTACATTTTAGGAAAGTTGCGTGAAGTTGCTTAAGGTGGAGAATTACGGTAGCATTACGTCAGCTTTATGGGAAAATAAATTTTTTTTTCATGCTGTGTCTTACCCCAAACTCCCCTTTCTCTAATAGGGTTGGTGGTTTATCTTCCATTCGTCTCCACTCACACACCTCTCTCTCTAATAGGGTGACCCCGCACCCTGACTGCTCTTGTTGGCGCGTTTGTTTCTTGTTTTTGACGCTTTGTTGCCTTTGTTACCCTCGTCGCAATCTCCTCGGGAGTTTGAGTAGTATAGGGTGGAGTAGTTGAATACTCACCGGAGTGCGGTGCCCCGACGAGCGTAGCGAGGAGGGGGCGCTGCTTCTTGGTGACCCCTGTGCCTTATCATTTTGAAGGGGGGGAATGTTTTTTAAAAAGTTGAAAATAAGACATCTTTAAACAAACTTTTCTCTTCCTGGTGTTAAGATTTTCATCAAAATTAAGACTGGATGTGAATATTTCACTCTTTGTGCTTCGTTTGATGCTAAAAACTCGGTGGGCACTCCATACTTTTTTGAAGCCTAATCAATTTACAATGTATACCTCAGGCAAAATTACGATTTTCCTTACTTTTTATTTACGACTATCCTTCTTTTAAATAATATTATTCAGGCGATTTCACGCAAGGCCGTTCGATTGTTTACTATAAATTGTATTTATCTAGGTTTCACGGTCAGATATCAAGCAGATTTGCCGTTATCATTTTTTCGAAAATTGCATCTTCAAGCAAGCGGTTAATTTATTCAAATTGCTGTCTTCGTTGAAGTGGGCAAGAAAAATGTATAACTAAACTGTCCACCATAGTCAACCGCTCTGAAGGGATCTATAATAGGTAACTTAGATTATACATACCCCTAGCAAAGCTATCAGCTCGAGAAACATTTCACAGAGTCGACGGGAAATCACACAAAAGTCTGTGGTTCCTGACCGTCTCATTCATATGGAGAGAATGCATGTCGGCGCGTTCAAACCACCACTGTTCTCATCGTCGATGACAGCTCAAATGGTTCCTTTTACAGCGACACCCTATCCAATTTGCTGCACCTGCAATTGGCTCGGCAAAAAGCTCCAAACATCATCATTTCTTTTTAGAGTTAGCTGACGGACATCTTGCATCTTGGTATTCAAGTAATACCTACTGGCATTTAATTCGTACGGCAGCTTCGTCAACGATGTGGAGAATGCTGCGGGATGTTTAACTTTGAAATGCCTTCCTATAAAATTGCTGGCAAGTTAATTGTCATGTAGTACGAAAGCTGCGAAGTTCCACGATTTCATGCCCACCAAGGGTTCAGTATTTATGTTTGTGCGCGTTTCCGCTGACCGGTTCTTATTGCTTGCAACTCGAGGCGTGCCTGAGAAGAAATATGGAGCGCCAAATGTAAAAATATTATTTAAGTACTTTTTCCCTATTTTTTGTGTTATTTATCAAATGTCACAAAAGTTATCTTGTAATTTATAAATAACAAATTCAAGTACCTTTGCGATTTATAAATCGCAAGATGGCCATCTTTGCGATTTATAAATCACACGATTGCCAACTTTGCGATTTATAAATCGCAAGATTACATACTATCGCAACTGATACATTTTATCCGCTGGATAGCGACTAATTCGCTGGATAGAGTTATCCGCTATTTGAACAGCTGGGGCCTGATTTGTTCCTGCTATTTACCCCAAATATAAGTTCAGTTACCATACCTTGAAGATCTTTAATGCTCATTTTTAAAAGGTTTTCCTCCGTTCTGGAATTAAGTTGGTAGTTAACAGAGTCTTAACACAAGTGGAGCAATGCAGGTACGCAGGGGGTGTCCATTAATTTTAGGGTCCTGAGGAGGGGGGCTGAGAGGGGCGTTAAAGACTGTCGATATGATGTGTTTATAAGAAAAAGGTGTTTATTTCACTTTAATTCACTGTCAAAATTTGTGGAAAACGAAAACGTGCCGTTCCTTGATGACCAAAATAATATTCCTGACCTATTGATACAGAAATTATGAAGATAAAAGAACGCTATAGGAGAGGGGCGTTAGGGTTTTCGGTTTTTCGGTTTTGGTGTATGCTATCGTTTGCGGTTTTTGCCTTAATTAGCGTTTGGTTTTCGGTATTCAGCCAGAATACACAGCGGTTTTTCGGATCTGGTATCCGACGTGGTTTTTAGTTTTTCCTGTTTGGCTTTTGGTTTCTTTTCGGACGACATCCGTACCGTTTACATAAGTAGCGATGAGAACAATTCACAAGGCCAGCAGGATGAGTTAGGGGCATCTGCTTCTAATAACTTTCTATTTGAAGCAAGGTTGCGACTTGGAAGGGCAGTGAGGTTCAATAATCGACTTCTCTCCTAAAAAGAATAACAATTTAAGTACTTTTATCTTACCACAGTAAATGTCGCATTAAGTTCACGTTAACGACCAAACTGTACAATTGTATTTTAGACCATTTTACAGTCAAAACAGGTCACATGTGACTGACTGCTGGAAAATTTCAATGGAATGTCTGAATTCACGTCTAAGTTCTCAAAATTCTTGATTTTTGATGGAGGTTTTCAGAGCTATAGGATAGCTTTTTGCAATGACAAAATCCCTTTAAACAGAGACAAGAAGATATACCTGATCAAGCCCGTAGGGAGGTGGGAGTGCGACGGGTGTGTGTGATTCTGATTTTCCAAAATTTTTCGGGGGAGCATGCTCCCAGACCCCCCTAGAATCTAGCGCCTTTGGCTCTTGTCATCTCAAGCCTTAGGCGCCCAAACACTGCATGAAAAAAGAGATTTACGGAAAATTAAAGTGGCCATAAGTTTGCGTAAAGTTGGTGAAGCAAATTTACGCCACTTGTAAAGCCTTCTAAAGGTAAATTTACGCTTATCGGGCGTAAAGCTTGCGTAAAGGATGTTGAAAGTTGATGAACCAGATTTACTTTCCTTTACGCGCCATATAAACTTTGCGTAAAGCTGCACTTTACTAGACCGAAAGTAAAGTTAATGTAAAGCTGATGTAAATGTGTCCAATCGGATTACGCGTGTTTACGTTTTATGTGATGATTGTTTACAAAACCATACCTTTCGCAAAACATCGTAGGTAATACTAGCACAAATAAACTCCGGCTCGCAGGGTAGTGCAAATGGCATGGTCTTATATGATCTCTTCAATATGATTTGGGCTGGGCCTGGGTGAGTAAAACCAGTGCTAAAAGAATGATGAGAAAATAGTACCGTTATATAAATACACGCACCTACCCACGCAAAAATCTGTCCACGGATTCAAAAATAGCATCCACAAAAAGCGTGATGAAATTTAAACATAGTTTAGTCTGTATCGTCCATATGCCTCAAATGTATCAGGTCGATTAAAGTTTGAGAAATTCGGGTCTGTAAATATTCGGCTTTGGTGGTTTTGTATTCGGTTTCCGGTTTTAATCGGAAGTTTCTTCATTTTTGGGTACTTTTTTGAGCGGTGTTTCGGTTTCTAGTAGACCGCAATGCCCTCCTCCTATAGGTACTTTTGAATTTGGGATTGAACAATATCCACTTGTACTGCTAGCTAAGCAAGCAAGAAACTTAAT
Source organism: Pachyseris speciosa (assembly GCA_016490735.1). Classification (NCBI taxonomy): domain Eukaryota; kingdom Metazoa; phylum Cnidaria; class Anthozoa; order Scleractinia; family Pachyseridae; genus Pachyseris; species Pachyseris speciosa. Next base: position 1,088,021 of record JAEMWC010000140.1, on the reverse strand, counting down.
TAATTGCATGATTTTACTCTATGGAGCGTTTCCTTGGGGGTCGTCAATTAGAAACGGAGCGTTTATTAGAGGGGAGTGTCTAATACAAACTTTACACCTCAGGAGGGACGTTTATTAGAAAGGAGGCGTTTATTTGCGGTGGGCATTGACGAATGAATAGTTTTGCGGTTTGCGAGGCTTTCTTTCTATTAAAGTAAGAGGCCACTTCCTGGGATACTAGAAACTCAGATACCTGAGACACGCATGTTCTCTTCATTTCTGGTCTTCCTCATGTATTGGTCTTGAAACTGTATCTGGATTTGCTTTGATACCAGTCTGCTCATCCTCTTGAAAAGTTTCATTCAAAAATTCTTTCTGTCTGTGTCTGTCTCTTTCTGTTTTGCAAGATTTTAGCGCCCATCCATGGTCGTCAAAACAGGGAACCCACATCATGCCGATTTATAGCGGAGCTCCGACGGCCCGAAGGGCCGCCAAGCGGAGCACCATACCTATAGAAACCCGTCAACTGCTTTTCTCATGGTAAAAATGGCTAGCGGTATTGCTAGTGGGCGCGTACGCACGACGACGACGACGACGACGGAGTCGCCCAATAATTAATAATATCCTAATAATAATCATAATAATCCAACATGGCGGCCATACTCCACCTGGCCAAGCTGACCAGCTACTTTACAGCGTACGTCTTTGATACTGGACATCCATCTGATAGCGAATTGACACCTGTCAAAACAAGGTATCTGCTGACCAGTGTAACGTGACCATATCGCGGGCTCAAGTTAAGACCTCATCGAGGTCAGCTGTTTTTTTTTTGAAGTTGACCGCTGACCAGGTACTTGCTTTCGATTGGATCGCAGGCTCAAGCCAGGTGTGGGACACCCAAACCAAATCGAGGCCTTTAAAATTTTTCGCGCGCTTTCTGCGGCTCGTAATTTCACATTCAGTTGGTTTCTTTATTTCGAGCAAAACAACTTCATCTTCTTCGATCGAAGTTTGTTGTTCGCGTAAAAAGCATAAAAATCAAAAACTTGTCAAAAGATACTCCGGAAGGTGTATTTTCAAGTGATGAAAGGAAGGACGAAAGATTTTTCTCAGGAAAAGCTTCAAAGATTGTGCGGTTGAAAACAGTATAATTCAACGCTTCAAGGGCTTTCACTTCACCGTGGCATCTTGCATCTCACCAAGAAAAATCACTTAACAGTTCACCGGTATTAATGGGAGGAATGAGTAGCTCAAACTCTGTGGAAGAAGCTCTTTGTTTGGACAAACCGTTTGCTATTTTTGCGGATGCTTGTTTTTACTTTACTGAAGCTTACGTATTTTCAAGTGGTAGAAACCTCTACAACACAGCGCAGGACAGTGAGGTAAATTAAATGACTAGAAGCTTAACATTTGGTTTAATCCTTGTTACTTTTGTTCAGGAATGAAACTTGTATTTTTTTCTGCAATGGATATAAATAACAATCATCTGTACTCGTTTTGGACGCAAAGAAGTAGTTGAATTGTTTGTTTGTTTTGTTATGTTGTTTTCTTTGCAAGCGAACGAGTGTTTTTACTCGGCTTGGCTGACTGTTTTTCGACCTTGGTTCCTCAATAGCGTTAAGAAACTTTTGCCGTTATCTTATTAACACGTAATCGCAATGAGTCCTCGTAAAATTAAGGATTTAAGGCGGAAACTCAAGCTCGAGTAAAAATAAAAAATCCGATCAAATGCATGTGCATGTGCACTTCTCAAAATCTGACATTAAGTTGTCAGAATGGTGCCAAAACAGTCAAGACCCAGCGCGCTTCACTCGTCATTTGAGAAAAGTCTTTAAGAGATCTTCGTCGAAAGCAGCCTGTAAACAACAATTAAGTTTCGCCGTCTTTAAACATGTCGGCTTAATTTGTTTGAACCGGTAAGAATCAGCGTTTGCATGTTAAAAACAGCGAAATGGGTTGACTGGCTGGCTGGTTTTGATAAATTCCTGTTGACTGCTGTAAACGAAGAGTTTGTACCCTTTATTTTCTTTTCTAGGGGCATGTATGTCAAAATAAATACCGATTTTCCTAGCTTTATCAGTACAAGCTATTTTAATTACTAGCTAGTCTTGTTTAATTTCTCCACCTTCTCCTTCTTCGAGCAAACACTCGCCGGCATCGTACTTTGTTCGCTTGTAGTGCTTTTGTTTTGTTTTGTTTTGTTTTTTTTTTTTTTTGATCCGCTTTGAATCCCTTAACGCTTTCATCTGATAGTAGTTAGGACTCAAGAATGTTTTTTTTGTTTTGTTTTTTGAAAACGTTTACTATCAAAAACTCTTCGTTTTCCCTGCTGCTGCTCAATTGTTTTGGACACAAATTAAACTGGCCCAAATAAACCCTTGCGAAGTTGCTCGGTGAGAGTGTGCAGCTCCGATTCTAGGCTTGGCGTGGCTAAATATATATATGGCCTTCAGCTTTTCTTTTTTTAATCGCTAAATAACAGACTGGAATGATGTTCCATCGAACATCATGCATGCACCTTCTTTAAGCAGTTTTAAGTCCTATCTATTACATTATTAGTGTCAATTTAAATCAGATGTAGCTTGTGAGTGACAAGTATGTAATTTAATTAGGTTTGCATTGGATTACTTCATAATTTTTAGTCTCAATCTCAAATCAGGGGTGACTTGTAAGAGACAAGTATTTGATTTTATTTGATTAGGTTAGCTTTGGGCCACGTTTAAATTTCACCTCTTAGTTTTTAGAATGTGTGATATTAAATAATATTCTTTGTATGGGAATTTAGTTTCTCCCAATTATTCTCCAGTCGTGCACTTTTTTGTTTTGTATCAACTTAGTTGTATTCGCATGACAAAGTATTATTAAACTTAAAACTTAAAATTAAACTTAAAGTAAGCTCTTTCTCATCAATGTACACATCCTTTGGACTTCCTTCTCCTGCATACAGTCTTTCAATTAATTTTATTAGTAGCTGGTCACACCAATCTTGTGGGATGTTTGGATGACATTTGGCATTAATGTTTAATGGAATCTCTGATGTTTGATGAAGTATGTTAAGATCAAGTTAAGATGGCTGACACAGATTTCCAGCACTTTTGCTTTGATGAATCACCTTGATAGTGGTATCAACCAAATGTCCAATATTTTATTATCAAGTTGTTTGGTCTTGCACTTAACTGGCCAGAAGAGCAGCTGGATTTCTTTTTGAAAACACTGTAGGTGCATTGAGTGATGAGCTTAATGTTAGCAAGCAGTTTTTTTTTTTGTGATAGTAAGGTCAAGAAGTAATTGATCAAAAGAAATATCTTGGTTTTAATTCATGGCATCTAAATATTTTTATTGATTTCCATGTATCTTTCTTTCATAATTTTTATGAGGCATACATACATCCAGAGGATACACAATTTCTGATTTCTGACTGTCTCATGGCAGGCTGTGGATAATTGAAATTGCAGTCATTATGAAGTGATGATCTGAATCACTATATATCTGATGTGATACTGATTCCAAGGAGCAATCACCAGGCTTCTCCACTAATTTCTAGTGGCTCTAAACCATACCTAATTAGCTAAGTATGTAACTAAGTTGCCTACAGTTGAACGGGGAAACAGACCTGTCCTTAGGTATTGCTCTAAGATGTTAAGAAATGTTTTGTTTCAAAAATTTATAGATGAAAACTAGCGTTACAGGTTCTTTTTTACACAAGGTATTAAAGATTATTTTTAAAAAAACCTACCTCAATATTTTTATTTTGCTTTTTTAACATCTCCAAACTCAGTTTGGAAAGGAATTTTTATTACCTTACTCAATAGAACGCTTGTTTTTAGGAGGGGTGGGGGTCCAAATCCGTAAAAGGGGATTCATATCTGCTAGCAGTTCTGGACTAGGGGGTCCAAATCTGATCCACAAGCAAATCTGGACTGGAGGGTGCAAATCCACGTGGGGTCCAAATCCACTGTGCCACTAGCTCAGATCACCTTTCCATACTATTTTTTTACAGCATTGGGTCTGTAGCTTGAGTGAGGTCAGATGGGTGATATGACAAGCAGACTATATGTAAATGCCAGTAGAAAAAGAATGCTTTTGGAGCTCCGCTTTTAGGCTTGGCTAAATATATATTATCCTCATCCCGTTGCTACACTATAACCACGAGTCATCTACGAAACAGTGACTAACATACACCTAACCTGTTTGACACAAATTACCAACGGTGTATGATATGCTATTTTGGTTGCCCACCCAAAGCTGGTAGTTGTTTTCTTGACTGACATGCAAAAATAATTATAGTCACACAGATTTCTGTAAAGGTTCCACTTGCAATTTCCCTTTAAAGATCCGTGAAGCAGATGGCCTCTTGACAGGAAAAGTTTGCATACATCAACACCTGCATTGCTCCACTTGTGTAAAGACTTTGTACCACTTAATTCCAAAACAGATGAAAACCTTTTAAAGAACTTCGAGGTATTGTAGCTGAACTTAAACTTGGGGTAAATAACATTAAGAAATCTGATATTGTTCAACAAGCCTCGAGTTGCAAGCAATAAGAACCGGTCAAGGAGTAAATAAAATCGTAATATATTGTAAATTGAATAGGCTTCGAAAAATTATGGAGTGCCCGCGGAGTTTCTAGCATCAAATGAAGTACAAAGAGTGAAATATTCACATCCAGTTTTAATTTGGATGAAAATCTAAATACCAGGAAGAGAACAGTTTGTTTAAAGATGTCTTATTTTCAGCTTTTTTCAAAAACATCCCCCCCTCCCTTCAAAATGATAAGGCACAGGGGTCATCAGGGAGGGGGGAGGGGTGCAAGGTGAAAAATTGATAACATAATTCTTGAGAGGAAGGATGAAAGTTTGCTATGATATAAGCAGATTTTTATCTGTAAAGTTGCTGTTTGAAATATTTTGCTAACAAAACTCCAATTTTCAAGATGTAAAATGTCCCAAAAATGCTTTTTGAGGCGAGAACGGTGAATATTCAGTGACCTTAACGGTAAAAAGTTCAAACGGGGTTGATATAGCAAATGAAAACGGAAATTGCTTATCTAAGCGCATGCAGAGTGAAGCACTACTTTCATGGCTTTGATATCGCTTTTGCGTCCCTAGTCGCTTAAGAACCATTTACGTGGTACTCTATGAAAGAAACTATAACTGGTCCACCTTCCTGCTACGGGGAGGGTGGCTTGTTATGAACCTACAGTCTCTGTCAAAGGGAAGACAAATAATACATGTTATTTGTCTTGCAATTAGACATGAAATTGACGTGACCTCTGACATGAGAATTTTGGTGCGTTAGTCGGCCAAATCTCTCTACAATACGCTCTTTCTGACGGCAAAGTTAGCTTTGGAATTAGCGGCATCGATTTAGGCGAAGTCCAGCAGCGTTTTCAACCGAGCGTTCGTGATTGCTACGAAGAATCACAGCTAACTATTGTCGAATTTTATTTGTGTAAATTATCGCTCGATTTTGTGATCACTTCTGACACCCGAAACCAGTCATTATGAAACTTTCAGGCTATCAAATCACTAAACTTAAGATCGATAAAGTTGCGAGGGCGGAAACTAGTCAAAAAAATGCTCAAACTTACGCTTTTTGCAGACAAATTCCCAGCCATGCCTTGTGTCTTTCTCGATAATTTCATGACGTCCCGGATGTTTACTGTCCGTGTTAGCGAGGAGTTGTTGACGACCATCTAGCCACAGCATTTTTACTGAGTCTTAAGCATGCTCCAAATTCTACACCAGTTTCTCTCCCTGATCCTAGAAATGATCACCGATACCTACTTTCTGAGGCTAAAGACTTGTTACCTCTCAAAGCAGAGCTCTCAATATCCCTGCATTGTTCCAGCAGTACCGCCCGGGTAAACAAAGTACTCGTTTAGCAAACAACTGCACAGCAGGATATTAGACGAGGCAGACACTGCACCTCGCAAGACTTTTCCCCTCACTGGACTTAATGATGTCCTAAGGAATACTCTGCTCTAGGAAGCCAACGGAAAATCAAACTCTAACGACGTCATTGCGAGCTAACTGACCGCGCGAAGACTTCAAATGCACGTTTCTTTCTTTGAGAGAGAGTGGAAACTAAGTGACAAATAAAACTAAGTGACAAATAAAACCAACAAAGAAAAAAAAAGAGCGAGAGACATCTAATAGGAGTTAGTATGGACTCCAGGAGCCCTGTTTTAAAAACTCCAGCTATATATGGAGGGAATATATGAGGGAAACCCTAACCCTGTACACCCCACATAATCATATTTTCATTGAATAAATGTTTGAAATAAAATTTGCCCTGAGCGGGATTTGAACCCACGTCCTCCCGTATACTAGTCGGGTATGATGATCACTACACTATCAGGACAACCATGCTGGCAACACGGCAATCGAAGATGTGATTTACGTGATCGAAGACTTGGCATCCCGGGAAATTTTACTTTCTTAGGTGACAATATATATATGTATATATATTAACAGAATGGATGGCCTGATGGGCATCATCATTTGAGGAAAAGTACAACCGCACAAAGTATTCATAGGTGTGATTGTAGTGTTCATTGTTGGGATTTTGTGTTTTGTAGATGAACAATAAGAGACAACTGGGTCACGCAATCAGTTTATTTCATCACACTGACCTCTGTGCGTGACACATTCCTCGCAAATGTGAAGACCTGTATGGCAATGGACTAAATGCTACTATCCCATCGCAGAAAGACAATATCTGTCCTTTTTGCATCCACAAAAAGATGACAAAGGTTAAATGCTTCAATATGGGACAATTAACACTGGGAAGTCTTCGCATTTGAACAATTAACAACGGTTAACAGTGCTTTTATATAAATAGGAGTGATAGTCTATTGTTTTATTTCGCGTTCGTTGTAAACTGTTGAAATTGTCTGTTAATAGTTGTTTTATTGCTCCATCGTTTCTCTTTTGCTAAGTTAACCGTGATATACCTAATGGCATACTTGTCTTTCCGCTGATATGGTCGGTTTGCGAAACATGTGTTGGCAGGATTCGCCTTGAAATTTCCGCGGGATATGGTAAATGAAATGATGTATCGGTTAACACATAGGCCGTCACCTCCGTTTCTCGTTCATCAGTACATGTAATGCTTTCTTTAAGGACGGTGCCTCCTATTGCTAGTGCGCATTCGTTCTGCGCACCACGCAACCATCTTGACTCGCGCGATTACTCGCGCGATTTCCTCAGAAGATTGTTTGTTTTGACGGTTACCGTATTTTTTTTTGTAAGCTCTTGATTTAGCGGTTCTACAGGATTGGCAACAGGATGTCTACACCAAAAACCCGTAAAAGAAAGCGTTATTGTGGTGTGTTTTATGAAATTACTCTGAATCACGGAAAAGCAAGTGAAGGGAAGTGGCAAATAATATAAGAACTTAAGACTTAAGCGGCTTAATCAAAACGCTGTATAATAATATAATGTGATTCAAAGGAATCGCTTAAAAAAGTTATGTGCTACACATAACGGTTTAATACACAACAAATCTGGTTCGGTTTTATCCTGACATTTTATTGCTGTTTCAACAATGACAAAAAGAAAGATGTTTTCATCGAACGTAAGATGTAACATAACACGAAGTCTTACCTTCGTAACTGATGAAAAGCTTGAACTTAATTGGCCTGAATAACGGACTGAGAAAATCAGAAGCAAGGGATCACGAATACTGGCTTTCAAACTGCGTAGTTTTTATGCATTTCAAAACTCCTTCCAGAAAGATAATACAACCAGAAGAAACAACTGCGAAAGTAAATGACAAACTACAAAACGTGATCTTACGTACGTGTTTGCCTTCCACTTCGCCAGAGCCTAAAAGGGCAAGTTATACTGGAAAAACTTTCAAATTTACGCAAAATGCACATCTCAAAACGTCTTCGAATTTGCTCTTAGCATTCAAAGCCATCTTCATTGAAAAAATGTCCTCTAATTCACGAAGAATCAAGAAAACATTTTGTTCCAGCATGTGTCGCCATACCAGATATCCCAGCATGCCCAAGGAAAATACATGGAAATATTTAACTTACTAGGGAGGGGGTAGAGAAAAAATTGTCTTGAGCCCCCAAAACAGTGCCTTAAAAGTAGAAAATAACTAACATAGCTCTAAAAAACGCACGGTGACCCCCACTTTTTACCTCACAAAATGAAAGTGGTAAGCCTACTCAACACATGGTGATTTTTTCATGGTTCGCAAAATATATTTAGCCTGTGTTTTTGCTCAACTAAAAGGGAGCAGTCAGGGTCAAAAATGCCTCCAATGCAATGATTTTGTAATAAATACTACACAAATAGTAGTTTTTATATCACCAGTTGTTATGTATTTCAAAGCTTGTGGTTTGTTGTTGCCTTAGTGTATGTAAACGGGAATTCTAAGGAAATGTTCAGAGAAACATTTCTTCTTTTCTTTTTTTTCGAAAAAAATACTAAGTCTCTATTTTTTGCAGCTTTGGACTTAATTATCCCTGAAAAATGCATGGTTACCCCCAATTTTCTATTCAATTTTCGTTAGCCCTTACCAACATCTACATTTTAGCATAATGATAATCCGCGAAAATGTATATCTTCATATTAGGAGGCACCGTCCTTAAGACACATGACCTCACGCTTTCCCCAGCAGATGATACATTACCAGAAATCGGCGAGATTTTGCTCCCGCGAGTCAAAGGTATGCGGTTGCACGCTACACACGCTAAAAACGCGATTTTCCACACGCTAGACACGTGAGTTTCCAAGATGGCGGCTTTTGAGCGAAGGCGTCGAGATCGACTAAATTAAAGCAATTCTTTACACCAGCGGACTTATGCAAAAAAGGCTTGGTTTCTAAGTTAAACTGGATAATGTCAATCATGGTTAGCGAGTATGGAGAACGACAGAAACTCTTCATTTCTTGCCTTCGACCATTTTCAGGGCAACGCTTTGCTCAATGAAGGCTAACATCGACTGGCTACGAATTTTGCACTTTTTTGTTGTGATTTTGTCTCAACTTATCCTTCACAAAACTGGTAAAAAGCGACTATTTTTGAAAGCACATTTTCTAGTAATTTCACTCAAATGTGCGTAAGATTGTCAGAACGAGGAAATGCATGGCAAAATTTGTATTAAAGGTGAGTAATTTTACTAAAATCAGACTAAAATTGTGACTGTATCGGGGTCAGTAACGGAAGTTTTTCAATTGAAAATTGTCTAAAGTTTTTTAACGTTTTCAGTCTGAGGTAACACAGAATACTCCTTTAAAGATTTATATCTCACATTCGGCGGGGGAAAATAAGCAGCATTGCCACCGGTAAATGTATCTGAAGTTTTCTGTTGAAATTCATACTTTCTTTAGTAACTCCGGCGGCCATTTTAAAGGCCGCGTGGCGCATGAATACATTATCTCCTGATAAACGTGACGCGAATTTCTGGTAATAAGGAGAAACAACAGTCGAATAGTGACAGCAGAAATCTCCAGTTTGCAACGTGGGTTTTGGCGTATACGATACGCAATTCAGTGACATTTCATAAACGCAGGGATATATTGTTGGCTCATTATTTGTATTTCACTGGAATCCAAACATGGGAACAACACATGCACAACAGTACAGCTTTAACTGATGAAAGGCCCAAACGAGTGACTAAAAACGGCTGCTTAGGACTTGCAACTCTTGAAAAGGGGGAGGGGGAGGGGAACTTACTTAAGGGATATTGTTGACCCACACATATTGAAGAATTGAGAAGGATTTTTGGATCCTAGGAGGCCTATTTTCCCAAGTAGTTTCGTCCAAGACTATAGGTCAGCTTTTAAAGTTAACTGCCTCTGGTGACAACGATCAATTACCAGAGTGCAAAATAACGACCCTACACAGTAAAAAGCGGCCGCTAACGGAACGAGCGATCAAAAAATTGAACTTACCGTTAAAAAAGTTTCTTTTCTCCGCCATCTTGTTGTTATGCTTAGCGACCGCTCAAAAGATAGCGCACTGACTATCCCGCTTAGGTGAGTTGCATGTAAAGGCGCGCTATGTTTTAACCCTCCTAACCGGGTAACTCGGTTAGCCGGGGCACCCTCCCTCCATGTAAACAGGCCCTAAAACTGGGAAATTCTTATCTAAACGCGTACAGAGTGAACTGGGAAATTATCAAGGCCTTGATATTGATTATGAACCTCCGATTTCTTTACAAGAAATTAAGAAATATCAAATTTTAGGTTATATAAATGGCCCACCGACTTGGTTTGGGGAGTGTGGCCGGTCCACTGTACACAGTTCTAGAATGAATTTTCAATTTTGGTTGATTGAGGGTAGGAAAACCATAATAACGAGGGGACAATTTCCTGAACTCGTTTTTGCAGTTGTCTGAAGTGGAAGTGAAAACAATGAGTATGCAGTGACCCTATGGCTGTACGATGCCAGTGGGAGTGATCTGGCATGTAAATCAGGGAAATTCTTATATAAAGTTATACAGAGTGAGCTGGGAAATTATCAAGGCTTTGAGATTGTTTGTGAACCTCCGATTCCTTCACAAGAAAATAGGAAATATAAAATTGTAGCTCAAATAAGTGGCCCACCTTCCTGGTTTGGGGAGGGTGGCCAGTCTACTATACACAGTTCTGGAATGAATTTTCAGTTTTGGTCAATTGAGGGTAGTAAAACCAACATTACAAGGAGACAATTTCCTGAACTCCTTTTGGCGCTTGTCTAATTTGTAGCATTTTATATTGGTGTTTTTAAGCTACGTTACGCAATTCACAAAAGAACCATTAATCAGTACGTCACCGACTTAGATTTGAAGATAATTTTCAACAACTAAAACTTAATGATCTTTGTACAAGCCAGAGTAATCACTATGTTGTTGTTAGCAACGTGAATTGTTAAACTAAAGATTTTCAAATAGGACAGGTGCCGTTTATTTGAACTAGCCCATAGGTATGAGCTAAGCATGCATTTGCCAGACCTCGACTATTCAATACTCCAATGTGCATACAGGCACTTTATTTATAATGTTAATAGTTTGGGTATAATAATATTGCTGATGGATTTAGTACAGACATAAGTGACTGATTGATTGATTGATGACTTTATTAACGTGTCGACAAAATCGACCAGAGGAGATTCCACACTGCTAATAGGGGAAAATCTCATAGCTTTGTACAGTCGACGATTTTCGGTTGACTTATTGTTTTTTCGACCGTGTAAAACCCTATTCTTTTTTTAACAGACAAGGCATGTTTGTGTGTAAACGTAAAGAGTGAAATCACGAAAAGAACTTTCGTTCGAAAGATTCTCTAGTGTGCTTATGGCTGCGTGTTAGGAAGTTCTCTTATTACAGCTACAATACTATTAGTGTTCATTTCAGAACTGAACTCCTTAAAATTAGCTGTTGTACTTTAATTAGAGAATCAAGTTGTGCAGCTGTAGGTTAAACTTCCATGTTTGTGTGTAAACGTAAAGAGTGAAATCTCGAAAAAAACTTTTGTTTGAAAGATTCTCTAGTGTGCTTATTACTGCGTGTTAGGAAGTTCTCTTATTACAGCTACAATACTAATAGCGCTCATGTTTTTTATTTGCATTACATACATTACATTGCAAAAGCGCGAAAATTACATCCATAAAGCAAACAATCTCACTGTACATATTAAACTGAACTAATCGTTGTCTTTCGGACAAATACAAACAAAATGTAATCTATTCCATGAAGCAACCTCGTTACCAGGGTCTCTCCTCTTCCCGCCCCCTGGAGTGAGAGAGGGGCGGGAAGAGGAGAGACCCTGGGAACGAGGTTGTTCCATGAAGGTACTTTACTTTAAATATATGTTGGGCTAGCCTAAACAGCGAGGCTTGCAAGCAATACATGTTGCGCATTTTAAAACATATTTTCAGCTCGTCAGCCATTTTTCTGTGAGTATTAAATAACCGAATCATTGAGTCATGGAAGGCAGTGTATAAAAACAATATGGAAAAAAACGGTGTTTGGGCGATGTTCATGGTCCATACCTCAAGGACACCAAGAGAAAACATTTCCAACAAGCTGTTTTCGATTAGAAAGCGACCAGTGTCAGCCACTTTAACTTTATGATTCTGTTGTGGGCTTTTATAGTGCAGTTTGAAATAATGTCAAACTGATAAACAAAAACAAACCGGCAAACAAATAACTGATTCGCCTGTCCTGCAAGAGCCCAAAGCCCAGCTACGCCCCCCCCCCCCCCTCCCCAATTCCCCAAGGGGGAACTAGGGGTAAATAATTCCTTCATTTTATCGAGGTCTTTTTCCATACATTTTAAAAGGTCAGGTTGAATGATATCGTTCGTTATGTCGAGGACGTCGTTGAGGTTACCTTCACGTGACCTGGGTATTTGACACAACCAGCAGAAGGAGCTAAACAGCAATGGCCTGTCTTAAAATGGGGGTAAACGTGAATTTGTGTGAAATTTGAAGAAGTTTGAAGAATGGATTGTAATGGTGTAAAAATATTTCGAAACACTTCCAGTCAGTTGACACCCCACAAGGGCACTGCAGGTTGCCGGGGAACTGTTCGGTGTCTGTTTACTTGTCACTAACTTCAAATTCCAATTTTAAAGGCTTTCTTAAATCTTCCAAATGTCCCATTTCCCTCAATTTAACTAATCCTTTGAGAAAAATTATCTCTTCCCAAATATACCCAAAAATCACCAAAAAATTCACAAAATATCCCACAACATAGCTTTGTGAGAAGAGCAGAGGGATTTTTGATTGCATGAAACGCGAAAGAGATTTCAACTTGAAAACCATGTTAAGCGGCAAAAAAAACTATGTTTAGGTTAACTCCCGCCCTAGTGACAAATATTCTTACCGCACTACAACACCTTAGGGTAACTACCCATGCGTAGCTGTGTTTGTTACATCAAAAATATTTTGCCTCAAACGGTAATTTCAAACTTACCGACCACCTCCTTTACTTGCACTTTGCACTTTGTTTTCACATAGAGCTCTTGAAGGCTTGTACCAACCTCCCTCCAACTCTAAATCCTTATCCTTTGCTAAGCCTAACAGCAAACGTTCTAGTCTTACTAATACTAAACCTTATCATTAGTTTGCTCTGCTTGTAGTGAAGACATTAAATGACCGGTAAATGCAAAATTTTACTGATTAAATCGGGGTTCCACTGTGCTTGTTTTGACACTGATCATTTCGGGGTTTAATCCTACTCAGAACTCAGGCCTGTATTTTCTTGTCTTGTCTTGCACTTTGTTTTCACATAGAGCTCTTGAAGGCTTGTACCAACCTCCCTCCAACTCTAAATCCTTATCCTTTGCTAAGCCTAACACCAAACTTTCTAGTCTTACTAATACTAAACCTTATCATTAGTTTGCTCTGCTTGTAGTGAAGACATTAAATGACCGGTAAATGCAAAATTTTACTGATTAAATCGGGGTTCCACTGTGCTTGTTTTGACACTGATCATTTCGGGGTTTAATCCTACTCAGAACTCAGGCCTGTATTTTCTTGTCTTGTCTTGCACTTTGTTTTCACATAGAGCTCTTGAAGGCTTGTACCAACCTCCCTCCAACTCTAAATCCTTATCCTTTGCTAAGCCTAACACCAAACTTTCTAGTCTTACTAATACTAAACATTATCATTAGTTTGCTCTGCTTGCAATATGAAAATATTTAATGACTGGTAAATGCAAAATTTTATTAAATCGAGGTTCCCCTGCATGTGCTAGTTTTGACACTGATCATTTCTAGATTTAATCCAACTCAAAAATCAGACCTGTATTCTCTTGTCTTACAAATTAATTTCACAGTCAGCACCACAATAAGTAAATCAGTGAGCTTCAGAAGCTTCCATTGATTATTTTAAAACTGTTCACGCGTCTAAAGTGATGGTGTCCCCTTTTTTCTAGTAACACTTTGAATTCGATAGGAATCTTTTTAATAAGTAGCAAATAATGGCCAACTTGTCTTGAAAAGTGCAATTCTGATGTTGGAAGACAATTCATGAGCCGCGAAATGGACATCATGAAAAGGCCGAGCCAATGTTTCTAATCAGTCCATCTGTCTCTTGGAAGCGATTTTAAATAACTTGTTGTGACTCATTCTTTCACGTGATTTTATCTCACTAGATGTAATTCGTTTGTTGAAGGTATTAAAGGAGCACGGTCACGATATTTTGGGTCATTATTAGAGATGTCAAAAAATGGACTTAAATAATGTGAAACAATGAAATAATAAATTTTCAGGGAAAGTAAGCACCAAAAAGACAAGAATAAATGCAAATATGCGAGGATGGTGAAGGATATAGAAGATTGAAACAGAGTACAAATTACCTTAAAATTTTCAAAAAGGTAATTCGTAATCCGTTTCAGTTTTCTCCATCCTTCACCATCCTCGCCATATTTGCATTTATTCTTGTCTTTTTGGTGCTTATTTTCCCTGAAAATTTGTTATTTCACTGTTTCGCATTATTTAAGTGCATTTTTTGATATCTCTAATAATGACCCAAAATATCGTGACCGTGCTCCTTTAAGTTAAAAATAGGCACCCAATGGGTACTTGTGTCTGCTGCAATAGGCATTACAGTGAAGGTACCATTTGGATATTTACAGTGTAGTACTAGTATTTCTGAGAATAAGCTATGGCATTGGTGTGCTGAAATTTCAGTGGGAAGAGAATGTGTACAGTTTTAATAGCAGTGACTGTATTTTATCTACTATCCAGAAGCACGAAATGCACCTGGCAATTGAACCATGTACTTTATTCACTGTATACATGTAACTTCACAATATAAACAACTGTAACGGGCAGTTAACAATATAAGAGATTTGAAAACAACTGTTGGATGAACACCAACATTTGGATGGTTACAATATAAATGGTGAAAATAATAGTAAAGCTAAAACACACTACATAATTTTTTGAATGTCACATTGATAAATTTGGGCATCGCTTATGCTATGTTAAAGTTAAATTTAATTGAAGGAGATATCTCACTGAGTGTTTTAAAAGGTGGTATTTTTGAATTGCTAATAACTAATAGGCACTTAATAAAAGTAACTGGAACCTAACAGCACAGAAGTAAATGTACAACTCAAGCAGGTAATAAAGGTTTTCGGGTTGTAACTAGAAAAATCAATATTTTTATACAGTAATCCATGTGGTAACACAACTGAAAATGTAAGTGAGAGTGAAAATAAGTTCTTTTCTTTTAATGTCAAACAGGTTTACTAAGCAGATCTCCATGTTACAGTTTTTGGTTACTTGATTGCAATTTTTGTTAAAATCTTGGTCTTATTGTTGAATGTAACTGTGATCGCAGATGGTAGGCTAAGGAAAATTGTTGTTATGTCATGCACTGTGAGCTTAGCAATTTCTTTTTTAAAAGAACTGATTTCTTTAACAGCTGTATTGAAGACTGTAAGTTGAAAGTGTTTGTTATTGTCATTCTCGAACAATACAATGGCATACCAATGCAGTTTAGTAGATGCTACTTTTTGTTTCAGATGACAGTTTTGGCATTCTGTGATAAGGGATGTTGTTGCTTCAATAAGTGTTTCAGCTGAACCACAGTGGATCCACTTGCATAAAATACTTGTCAGTTGAGCTAGTTGATCAAAAATAATACACCACCACTCAGTTAGAAAATATGAATTGGGATGACAAATGCAGGTTAATTCAAAGGGATAAATTATGTTGTGGTTAGATACTCGGTTGACTCCTGTAGGATTTGGTGTTTGTGGACGCTGGGCACTGCATTCAAAGATTGCACAAAACCGACCCTTACCGGGTCCTGACGTAGTAGTTCTAGCAGGACTTTGTGGATATAAAATGGCCACAGCATTCGGACATGTTTGGCTGACGAAAAGTATTTTCGCCTCCATATTTTATTGCGAAAGATTTTATGCCGTGTACATTTTCCAGGTAGGGGCTATGTACTCCCTTAGCGGGCTTTAAAACCCCTAAGAGGGGCGCAATAATTCCCTGAAAAAAAAAAAAAACAGAACAGAACAGAATCCTTCGAAGGGCTTCTCTTTCACCAGATGGGGCTGATTTGACCCCCAAAGGCATTTTTATTTCCCCGAACGGGCCGCGTAAAGCTTTATTGTGTCAATTTGTATCCGACTGAGATTCATGTCGCATTTTTCAAAGCCTTTCATTCCGCCGGAACACGTAGTTTGAAAGCTATGGCGGCATACTGGAGAAAATCAATTTAAAGAAACCCATCACAAAAGTAAGGTTAGGAAAGCAAAGAACACTCACCTCCCTAAGTAGTTCGCCTTCGTTTACCTGAAACATTCGCCTCACAGAGAAAGTTCCGTTGCACATCGCATGGACGATCGTGGTTGTCGCTTTCTCACATTCGAGTTGCTCATATTGCCATCCTCATCGGTTTCTTGATTCGGTTAATTCGGTCCTGAGAAGTGTTATCTCACATTCGATTGGCTGCGATTGCCTTCGGTTTCTCTGTTGAGGTACCGAAATATACCCGAGAAACAATTGATTGGTATTACCCGCAAAAAAACCCATCATGTAAGCCATCACGAAGATGAAACGTCAGTAAAACCTCATGAGTATCTCGAACACCTTGAGGTACATGAAGTAGTTATCGTCCACTTACAGAATATCATTGTGTCTGCGCATTTACATGCACGAGACACAAATATTCAGCAAATTCTGTACCAGATATAAACAGAATGATCCCCATGATCCTGCTGGTTTAACTGGTTTTATCTTAAACGGCCAACTGATCAAAGGAATGTAGGTCCACGTGTTACTGAGCAACTGGACAGCGGGAAGTGTTGCTAAAAAGCTTTCATTTCAAAAGGAATTCACATAGATCCCCTTTGAAATTTCATAATAGCGCACCTTGGTTGGTTTAAGCGGTGTGGGCCCTTGAACTTTCGGAGTGATTTGCTTTCAAGGACTGCATGATGTATGCACGTGAATGTTGACAGCAGAGTAGAGTGACTCTCTTGAATTTTTGACGTGTCTTCGATGTAACATGAATATCTGGCATTGCAGTAGTATAGTAGTTGGGTGAGCTAGCACACAAGTACTATACTTCTTTCCATTTGATGGCTAACCAAATTTTGGCAATCTATATATTTTTTAAAATGTGTAACTTTCTTGGAAAAATAGTGATTAGGCTGACGGGACCATTTTATGGTAAATCAAAAATAGAAAACTATATATTTTTAATTTTACTGAATATTTCAATAAGCACTTCAACCCCTATGCGTGACTTTCTCGGAAAAATCACCAAGCGTGACTTTCTCGGAAAAACAGGGAAACCCCCTGTTAAATGAGTCATCGCTAATAGTTATTGTTTCAGATCATGAGACGGTCGTATGATTATAAATTCTTAAAGTAAAATTTACTGACAATTTTTACTTAAAAAGTTTATGCTAAAGTTTGTTATTTAAACCGTATTCCCTGAAAAACAACTATTTTCAATAGTTTTAGCAATAAAGGGTATTAATCAACAGTATTCACCGAGTAACGTTTAAAAGCAATACTTATTACCCAATTAACATTTTCAATATCATTTTAAACGCACTTTCAAATTTTATTTTCTATTTTAATAATATAGATGAAAACACTTAAGGATATATCACTTTATAATAATATGGGAAAAATTGTAGGATCCCGGGCCCTTGGAAAAGGTCAAAGCCAAAATGACTTAAGGACAAATGACTTATATAAATTGTACAGAATGAAAAATATGAAAAATGTTAATCAGGTTAATCGCCAAAAAGAAAATAAGACTGAGTCGCGCCAGATGGTTCTCGGTAAAAATAATATATATAGTTATAATATGAAAGGTCAGAAATATATTATGATAATTGAAGATGATAAAACATGTAATTGTGATATTCATGATTATTTAAAAAATGATGAAGGATATGAATTTATTAGCTGTCCATTTTGCCAGGAAGAAATAGCGGAACATAATAGCATTAAAGAAGAACAGTGTTGTGATAAACAAGAACTCATCAATGATGGAGCAATTGTTTGTAAGAATTGTGCCTTGGTTCAGGGATATGGAGTTCATAATGAATACATTGATTTCCATAAGAATAAGTTTAAAATTAGACGTAAATTAATTTATAATCGGGAGTATCATTTAATGAAAAAAATAGTTGATTACAGTTTTAAATATAAAAAACAAATAGATTCTAGTGATTTATACTGAATAACAATGATTTTTAAAGAAATAGACACTATAATATCACAATTAAATGAAAATCGAAAAAGAATGATAAATATTGATTTTATTCTAAAAAAGATATTAACTAAAATGAAATCAAAAATTGCAGATGATATTAAAATTAATAAATCAAAAAAACTTTATCTGAATATGAACAATACTGGCAAAAAATATTATCACTGATTGGAGATAAAATAGAAACTGTAATTCAGAATCGAAAAGGGAAATCTTTTACTTTTGAATTTCAGAAATAAAATATTTATTCATCTGTAAATGTTTCATCATATTTATCAGACATTTGAGTTATTGTAGGACATAGATCACTGATTATTCCATCTAACACCTGTAAATCAGAAATAAAAATCATTTCATTAAATTCTATACCTCTGAAAAATGATCTCAACTGGATTAAAACCTTTTCATAATTTTGAAAAGCAAATTTACAGATGTTAACGTTATTATTAAGATTTGATTTTGTCATATATCCTTGGATTAATACTCCCGGAGCAGTAATACAACCAAGAATTATTGGGTTTAATGTTATACCTCCCACAATACTACCAGTTGTTACAAGTCCTAAAGATACCATATTAAGTGTTATTTTAATACGGTTTAGTTTCTTATATTTCTATTTGTAACAAATGTATTTTGTATGATAAGTTTTATATAAATTTTTCAGTTGATTCAATTCATTTTTATCCAAAGTCAGAGAGATGTTATTAAAATTGATTATGTCTTTTCGTTTGATTGATCTTTTGAGACTCATTCTATATTAATAGTTTATATTTTATACCTTTTACAAATTAAATAAAGTATTCCAGAAATCTGTCCACACAATGCAGATTTTTTCATTAGTCTCGGTGTAATATTTTCTGGAATGGTATAAGTATATCCTCGGTCTAATAAATAACGAATCGTCCAAAAGCATCATGCATAATACTATGTGAGTGTAATACATTAATCCAACCGAGTGTTCTTTCAAGAAATAGTGTCATGCATCCATTACCTGGACCAATAAGGCCCATTTCATAATCGTGTAAATACAAAATATTGTTTATTGGAAGTTTTGTTTTAAAATGTTTGAAATACAAATATTGGTATACCAGGCATGATTTTAATATCGCGTCATCAATGTCAATATGTTGTTGTTTGGTTTCATTAAAAAGATGACTCACGTATTTGATTATATCTTGTATCATATAATAGTTATTTATATTAATTCATGACTACTTCTAATGTAAATGTGATGTCAAATGCTTTATCATTTGGATGAGAATAATCAATTATTAAATAGCCTCTCGATAATGATTTGTTGACGTTAACCGTTGTGATGTTTCTACTCAAAGAAGATTGTCTGTGTTCAAAAATTGTTGCTGGAAATGGTAATAATCCAGCGCCTTCATTTTTTTTCCTGAAGTATAATATTCCGGGTTTTGTTCCTTGTATAATATACATTTTCTTAATATAAAAGTTATTATTATGAATGACTAAATATTTAGCGCCATTAATTAATACAGACTTTAAAGTATTCTTATTATGCCCTTGACTGGCTTCAACAAAGCAGTTTAAATATTGTATTTGACCAATTATTCCATCCCATTCAAATCTAAGTACCCCCTAATTTAGGTTGATAAAGAGAAAAACCACCTAGATCGAGAGCTGTTTCCATAATTACGCCTGTAACGCTAGAACGAAAAAGATTTATACTATTATTATGAATTCTATAGCCATTTAGATTTAGCCAAGTTTAGCCTCTTTTATTAGAAACGTGTTCATATTGATATCATTTAGCATTGTTAATTCACCGTTTTGACCATCAAACAAGTTTTTTTATCCATTTATCAAAGCATGTCCATTCAAATCTAATTCAGTTTGTAATTGTATTTTTTCATTTACAATTTTATAAGCTTCAGTGAAGTCGTAAACGCTTGATGCAACGTCTACAGCTTCAAAATCAATACCATATACAACACAAGGAACTTTGTACTTGTTGGGATATGTTGAGTTAGCATTAATATGTATTGTACAATATAAATATTCAGACGGTGAACTTACTGAAGGTTTTTCAATCCATAGCAAATATCTCGAATGATCTTCGTTTCTGTTATCAAATTTTCTCCCTACAGTTCTATGAATTGTAATTCCACCAGTTGCACTGAATGTAACATTACTAAGATTCATTCCTTCATAATCAGGAAATAGCCATTCAAGGATAAAAGTGTATTTTCCATCTTTTATTGTATACATATTAAATCCAATTCTTGCTCTGTAGATATGATTAGCTTCTTTATTTAAGTCTACATCAATAACCCTTTTTGAAATTATGTGTGGTGAACGAGGTAAATTAATATATCCGTTAACTTTCAAGCCATATTCAGTACTTATTTCATCAATGTCATTCATCAAATATTTGAAAGCATTCTTTGGATGAGAAGCAGATGAAATATGACTTTTTTCTAGTTGATCCAAAATTACGGCATCGGTTTTATTTGTTCCTTCTTTTAAGTTAATGATTTTATGCCCTCCAAGTTTCATATCCGCCGTCATCGCGTTTGTTCCGTTCAACAATAAGGCCGCCGATCTGATGGTTTGTGAAGCTCGATTTAAAACTCTGCAATTCACCGCATCACCATCATTTTTCACATCACCTATATTTGTAACTATATTTCCACTCATTGACAAATTTCCATACATTGGAGTCGAACCTTCTCGTCGGAGAAAATATTCATCAGTATATCTTTTTGAAATCGCGTCATCCAAATTTATTGCTGGGGCAAGATTAGAAATGGCATTGTTGTTCATGTTTAGGTCTTGTTGAGCAATCACATCGAGTTTGGTTTGCAGACCTTGGTCCACATATTTTTTGTTGACGGCATTTTCAGCTGGCGTGCTGTTATCAACGTCTTTCAAATCCTCAATTGCATACCAGGCCATATTTAAATTTCCTAAAGCAGGTTGGCTACCATTTCTTGCCAGACAGCTAGCAATTGAAGAATCAAGAAGGCTTTTATTTACACCATCGAGATCCTGTTTAGCGTAACCCATTCTGACGATAAGATTTTCTCCCATGTCCAAATTACCAGTCATGCTAATTGAACCATATTTTTTCACAAAAAATAAATTCACATATTCTCCTGTTGCACTGTCATTATTATCTATCGGCGCGCCCACATTTGTCAATCGTTTGTTTTCTATATCATAATCCCCATCATCGGTTAATTTAAAACCAACACCTGGTCTACCTTGTAATCCATGTTGTGGTTCTGTTGTTGATGTTGTTGATGATGAGGATGGAAATAGTCCATTCGTGTAACTCATATACTATTAATTTATATTATATCTTTTCATTGAAGTTTTTCATATTTTTTTTTTTGGTTTATCTAAATATAAAAATGAATAAGGTTCAGAAGTTGCTTTTTCATATATATTCTTTGGAATTGAATTTTCTCTACAAACTAAAGATTTTTCATTATTTGAATCTAGATCCCATATACACATATGTGTTGCGTTTAGCCTCAAATCTTTTGGAATTGAAAAATATGATTGAAATAAGGCTATACAACATCTTTCATGTCTTGACGTAACATAATAATCTGTAATTTTTTTTAATGCTGAACTATCAGTTAAAAAATCATCGAATATAATAATTTTTTGTCCTTCATCATTTAGCTTAGAAACGGGAATTATATCTTTGCTATCGTTATAACATTCAATGATATTATAACCTACTTCTTTAGTTATGGGTTCAAATGTTTTTATTAAATCTTGATATTTCGTTTGCTGAATATTCTTAGAAAAAACGTAAATCTTATCGAAATACAATAAATTGTACATCATATGGAGAAGTGTATTCGTTTCCCACAGCCTGAACCCCTATTAATAAGAGTCTGAAAAATTGGTTTGGCATGAAATCATACAACTGTTTATAGTTCGAGACCACATCGTCTTTGGTGTCATAATTTGGTATTTTCATTATATTATATAGGTATATTATTCAACATCATGTAATACACGGTGTAAAACGTTGTTTTTTATATATGATATGTCATTTTTTTAATGTAAAAATTTATATAACTTAATAATATAATGAGTTTACTTAAGTGGAAAGAACTTGCAAAGAGGAAATCTGAATTAGGTGATAAGATAAATAATGTCCATGATATGTTTACGAAACACAAAATTGGTCAGCAGACAAGTCAGGATTCATTGGCGAAGGTATTCAAACCAGTGACAAGCAAATTAGATGATGTTATTGATAGTAATTTAAATATGAGGATGCCTCCAAAGAAAAAAAGACCAGTGAAGACAGGGGAAGTTGGTATTGACTATGCACCAGACGTTGATCCATTTGAAGACATGGACGTGGAGGGTCTAGTTAATTTTGGTGATTATGTACCACCACAGCAAGAAAAACAACTTGTACCAGTACCACCTACGTATGAACAATCCATGAAAGATGTGTTGGAAGGCAAAAAAGAATTGTATGTCGATCCACAGTATTTTCCTGAGCAACCTGATGATTTGCCACCAGAATACGAAGATGATGAGGAAATTGATTATGCACTAGAAGATGAAGACCTCATAAATAAATATTTGGATGATCTTAATATTCCGAATTATGATGATGTGGAAAAGAGGTTAAATGAACCAGAAATGACTCCCGTGAAGACTAAGTCTTATCTTAATAAGACCTCACCTATTTAATCATAAACATCATCCGTTTTTATTTTTGATAGCAAGAATGTACATCTGGACTTGCAAAACACGCTTCTCTCTCCCAAGGATAGAAGAGTTCCCCCCTTTCCTCTCACATTATAACCTCTCAACGAATCTCTTTGTCTTATTGCTTGGTGCGGGCTGGAGCCGTGGGCGTGGTATTTGAAGATCGTATGCTTGAGTGGATGTGTGTGTGCGTACGAGTGTGTCAAGTGTGCGTGTGTAAGTTTTTTAAGTATATCTAAGTATATATGTTATTTCTTAATTTATGTAATATTTTGGTAAATTGATGTATATAATAATTAAAGACAATTCTCTCTCAAAAAAAGTCTTATCTTAATAAGATTTTGAAAGATGCTAAAACAATAAGAAAACAACTAAATGGCTTGAAATCAGATGTAACGAAAAAGTTCAAAAAGGGATTTATATCAGAAGCTGAGAGGCAGATGAGAAACAAACAAATAGACACAGCAAGAGGTACTTTGAATCAATACCTTCAACATTATGACAGTAAACTGAAGACAATAAAAGGTTCTGGAATTCGAGGAAGAAAACAAAGAGGTGGAAATATCATGTTTTATAATAACGTGAGGCAGCTTGTTAAAAAGTTGGAATTAATAGTTGGTGAAATACTGGCAGGTAATACAAGCATTGAGATGCGTAACACGGGAGTCGCTATTTTGGACATATTACTTAAGACAGCGACAATCAACAAATCACAATATAATAAATTATATAATCTATACTTTAAAATTTAATCTAAGGGTATTATATAAATGGAACGAGAGATAGTTTTATCATCTTTTAGCGTCAAGAATCAAGGAAACAACAAGCCTGAGGATTTCATAACAAAATTCACAAGAGCCATTATTTTGGATAGCAACAAACAATATGTTATCGGACTTAATCGAGTTGTCAACATGTCATTCACATGGTTCAATGTTAACGCTGGATATAACAATCAATTAATTAAATATAGCTCTGATAGTGGTTCAACATTTCAAGACATCACCTTCCCAGCGGGAGTCTGGAATTATACAGACTTTAATACGTATATAATACAACATTCAGGGTTACGATTACATTAGCCTCAAATTATCGGCTTGATTTGACAGCCAGTAATTTTAATGACCTTATTGGGTTTGATAAGAAAGTATTGACAAGTGGGACAAACGTTGGACCCCGAGTTCCAAATTTATCACAAGATACGGATATATTGAATGTCCATTGTGACTTGATCAACGATTCACTCTGTAGACGGTCAGGATACAGATGTAATTTATTCCTTTTCAACCAGTGTTCTGCGACCAAGTTATTCATTCACACTTGAGCCACGAAGAGTCACATACAATCCTGTGAATAAGATTACAATCTCCAGTATACGGATTTATATTACAGATGGAAAAAGAAGATTGGTCGATTTAAATGGAGCAGACACAGCATTTTCGCTTATTATAAAAAGTATGTAACATATTAGTATAATGAAACCATACGAATTCAAAAGGATTTATCATCCAAAACTTGGTAAATTTGTGTACCAGCACAAAGGATTAGGGATTATTGTCGATAATATCTTCAAACCAATGAAAAGTGTTGTGTCGTCAGTTGTGAAAAAGTTAGTCAAACCACTTGGTAAAAAGGCATTAGAATCAGGAGTATCTCATGCAGGTGATCGATTGGGCAAAAAAATATCCGAAAAGTCAGGAGACCTTATAATGAAAAGACTTGCGAATATGAGAAAAGAGCAAAAAGCAAATGTTCAATCTCCACCCAAGCAAGAGGAAAGTACTGATATGATACTCAATAGATTGATATCAGGATCAAGCGATCTTATAATGAAAAGAAGGCGAAGAGTCCATTGAAAACATAGATTGCAAAATTATCTAACATAATAATATATGTCTTTCAGAACAACAGATTTTTTGCAAAGAAATGAGTTGGTGAGATTCCAACTCGATGATGTAATACGTACCCCAGCCAACGGCCAGAGACAGCAAAAAAATGGATATAAATTCACAATTAATGATCGATCGAGTTTCTATGATTGGTGCAATGCATATTTCGAGGTTCAATTCCAGGTACAATTATCGGCCGATGGTACAACAACTGCGGCCCAAAGAACTACAGTTATTAATGAAGCCCATAGTTTGATTTCTCACATAATGATTAAAAGCGCTGGAAAAATAGTGTATGACACCGATAATCTCCACAAGGTGACTTTTGTCAAAAACCTTCTCGAATATAGTGACGATTATAGTCGAAGTGTTGCTAAAAACTCTCTTTGGTATTTGGATACCGATGATAGGATAGCTAATGACAATCAGAATGCTGGTTTTGAGGCTAGACGACTTTTAACTACAGGACTCAACGATGTCAATGTAATCATACCTCTCAATCGGTACTCTTTCTTTGAAGAATTACAGAACAGGATGCTTGTTCCAATGCAGCTACAATTCAATATAACATTGCAGGGTGATGCTGAATTGATACAAAAGGCTGCAGCAGCTGAAGATGCGAGGGTTGTTATTAACAGATTTCTCCTATGGGTACCGAAACTCACACCAAAAGACTCTCTCTATGACAGGTTCATTACTAACTTTTTGACAAAGAACAAATGGATGTATATGAGAGAGATGTACGAGGTTTCAGCTCCAACAAATAGCAGTGGATTCTTCCAGATCTCCTCCAGTATGGACAATGTAAAGCATGTCTTTGTTTATCTGCAACGAGCCAAAACGAATAATGACGAAGCAAATCCATACGAAATGGACACATTCAACATCAACGCAGACCGTGCAAATGGCAGTTATCTGACATCATGCAGACTCGAATATAGCAACGGTGTTTTTTATCCCGAAGTTGAATACGATAGTGATAGTAAGGTTCGTATTTTCAACGATCTGATGGCTTACAGTCATAAGCGGAATGATTTCAACACGGGAACTCAACTGAATCTGTCCAATTATAATAGCTTGTATGGTCTGATCTATTTCGATTTGTCATATCAGGCAGAGAGAGTAACAAGAGATCCCAAACAGTTGATATTCAGATACAAACTTAATGCCAACAGCGCAGATGATAGTCCTTTTTCAGTCCATGCTGTCGTTTTATACGAGGAAGAAATTGTCATTGATAAAGTGGGAAATGAATTAGTTATTGTGTAAATGAAAAAATAATGTATCCTCATTTCATAACCAAAAATTATATAACATGTATTATATAGCAAATGACTCAACTTTTTGAAATCAATGTGAAACTATCGGAAAACCAGAAAAAGAATCTGAGTAGTGCTTACCATAAAAGGGGAACTATTGTCTTGAGACTCTCAAAGGACTCTCTTCATGGCCATGACACTTTGTATGTTCCAGCGATGGTGAAAAAAAGATTGGAGAAAAATAGGAAATTGATGAAGGGAATGGATATTAAGCTAGCTAAGAACAATATCAGAAAGCAAGTTGGTGGCAGTTTATTGAGTTCCATTCTAACACTAGGTCGAACCCTATTACCAACCGTGGGTAAAACCCTTGGTTTATCAGCTCTTGCTGGATTAGCTTCAGAAGGTGTTTCTCAAGTGGTGAAAAAAATCTCTGGAAAAGGGGTTCAGTCAGGTGGTTTTCTCGTACCACAAGATAAAATTAATAAGCTGATAGAATATAAGCATCTTCTATCGATGAAACAAAAACAGGATATATTGAATGCCCTTCAATCAGGTTCAGGTGTTCATATAAAACCAACAAAAACACAATCAGGTGGATTTCTCGGAGCCCTATTAGCAAGCGTTGGTATCCCTCTTGCTATTGAGGCCATAAAAAAGATAACTGATAAAGGAGCTCCACGAATTGGAACAAAAGGAAAAGGGGCTCCAAGAATTGGTGCAGACATACAACCACCTCCATTTATTGGTATGGGGATTAAAAAAAAGACTACCAAAAACAAAACCAAAATTTTATAAAGATATCCCGATGAGTAATCATGATCTAATAAAATGGTGCAGATATTTAAACATACCAATAAATGATGTTTTGCCAAGGGATGTGACAGTTCCACATAACCACAAACATGCTTTGTTCATTTACAATCTTCATCCATCATATATGAAGGGGAGCCATTGGGTTGCAACTTTCGTCAAAGATAACGTTATAAATTATTTTGACAGTTTCGGGATGCCTCCATTTCAAGAGATTGTAAATCATGCTAAAAGAAAGAATATGACTCTGCTTCACCAAAATAATCAGATCCAGAATATAAATACGTCTACATGCGGCTACTTCTGTTTATACTTTCTGTATGAAATGAATAAGGGGAATTCGTATCTTAATCTATTGGAAGTGTTCGACATATATGACACAATGAAGAATGAGAGATTCATTAAGCATTATTTCAAAAATATCTAATTCACTTATATATGACAACACAATTACATCAAATTAAAGTAAAACTCACTGAAGGTCAGCGACTGAAACTTCATAATTTTGATAAACAAGGAGGTGATCATTCTACTAAAATAAGACTTTCAAAATATTGTTTAAATGGAGATGACATCCTTCATGTTTTAATTGGAACAAAATTAAAACTTGAATATGAGAGAAAAAGAGGAAAGAGAGGATTAGATATAAGGATTTTTCCATTATGTAACATTGGTTTAAAGGAAAATGGTTATGTATATTTAAAACATTAGAATAAGGGAAATAATTTGTATTTAAAATATTAATCTAACCCACTTATATAATGGTTAAATCATATTGCATTAAACAGAAGAAAGTCACTGAATGTGTACCAGGATCTGAGCGATTTGAAAGGAATAAAAATGGTCGAACTATGCTGAAATGCACTTGTGCTGAATGTGGAATCATAAAAACAAAATTCGTCAAAAGTAATAATTTAAACTGATTGGCCCGTCTGAAGGGGCGGGCATTGGTTCAACATTATTGACAACATCATTGGATTTACTTGGTCATGCAGCTCCAATGATTGGTAAAAAAGCATTGGAGGCTGGGAGATATTATGCATCAGAAGCCCTTAGAAATCCAAAACTACAGCAAAAAGCTATTGATTTTGCTCTTGATAAAGCTAAGTCTGTCTTAACTAAAGTTGGTAAAGAAGGTTTGGTTCAACTATCTACAAAAATTAGACCAAAACGACAAGATGGAAAACAATTGCATAAGACCGATATCAAGGGATTGGATTACGGTGGCGCTATTGATATTCAAAAACAGTTAGCTAAGTTAGGAGAATTACACTTAAGAACCCCGACTGGTAAAAAATATAATTACTGTGGACCAGCTACAAAACTTGAAGACAGATTAGCTTCAAATGATCCAAACTACAGAGATCCGATAAATAATTTAGATGCTGTTTGTCAGCAACATGATATAGCATATAGTGAAGCTGGAGATGATCTGGCTAAAAAGCATGCAGCTGATAAAATTATAGAAGACAGTATTGCTGCAATACCATTCAGACAAAGACCATGGTTTGCTACACCAACAATGTATACCATTAAAGCTAAAAGAAAACTTGGTCTCGGAGTTCCAAAAAACGGAAAAAGCCGTGGAGTGAAGAAAACTGGCAACAAAAATTAGCAGATGAATTACATAAAACCATAAAACGCAACTTTACTCGACGGCGTGTGATTGTAAATAAAATTGATGAAATATGGGCTGCAGATCTTGTCAAAATGCAAAAATTCAGTAAATGGAATAAAGGTTATAAATATCTTCTAATGGTTATCGATGTTTTCAGTAAATATGGTTGGATTGTTCCTCTGAAGGATAAAAAGGGTGAAACTGTAACTGAAGCATTTCAAACAATATTCAAGGAGGACAGAAGCCCACAATAGCTATGGGTTGATAAAGGTAAAGAGTTTTATAACAAACACTTGAAGGACTTGCTAGAGAAAAATGGGATACATATTTACTCCACTGAAAATGAAGAAAGTCCTCTGTGGTTGAAAGATGGAATCGAACAATCCAATCCAAAATGTGGAAGCAGTTCACTGTCCAAGGTAATACACAATACATAGACATATTACCTAAAATATTAAAACAGTACAATAACACAAAACATTCAAGCACAAATATGACTCCCACAGAGGCTTCAAAGAAAAAGAATGAAGGAATAGTGTATTTTAATTTATACAGTGACACGAAGCAAGTAACATCTAAACCCAAATTTAAAGTTGGTGATAAGGTTCGAATATCCAAGTATAAACGGAATGTATTCGACAAGGGTTATACTCCAAACTGGACCGAGGAATTATTCATAATAGATAAGATCCAATACACTAATCCAATCACATATAAAATAAAAGATCTAAGAGGTGAAGATATTGAAGGGAGTTTTTATGAACCCGAATTATTAAAAGCCAAACAAAATGTTTTCCGCATTGATAAAGTCATTCGGAGGGATTACAAGAAGAAACAAGATTTAGTAAAGTGGAAGGGATATAGTGATGATTTCAATAGTTGGATACCATTCAGGGATTTAAAAGATATGTGAAAAATAATCTAACTTGTATATAATATATGATGTGTATGCAAAAATATTCCTATGATAATAAAGAATTAAATGTATCAATAGATTGTTATCTTGATGATAAAAATGATATATGGTTCAGAGGTAGAGACATTGCTACTATTCTCAACTATAAAAATCCGCGAAAAGCAATCAGAGATCATGTTGTATCTGATGATAAAATCTTGAGAGACCTCAAAATAATCACAAATTCACGGGGGAACAAAACGGTCCCTCGTGCTGAGGCCACTGATTCACGAGGGAACAAAACGGTCCCTCGTGCTGAGACCATTGAAAAAACTTTCAAATGTTTTTTTTATAAACGAATCAGGATTTTATTCACTTTTATTATCATCCAAAAAACAGGAAGCTGAAAACTTTAAACATTGGGTTACATCAAAAGTATTACCATCAATCAGAAAACAAGGATATTACAAGCAGTTCAACGACAGAAACAATAAAATGCTATTGATTGAAAATGAAAACGATTTACACTACAAGATTGTACCATTTATCAGAAAAAAATATGAAGATGCTTTAATGATTGCTGGTCTTGGTGAAAATCAAATAAGCTCGAATATGAGAATCAAAAGTTATAACAAAGGATATATGGCTGGACAATGTGATTTGATGTTAATGAATCCCACTAGAAAATACAATGCTTTGTGTCTAGAATTCAAAAGTCCAACAGGTGTCAACCAAGTGTCGGATAAACAAACAAATGTGAGGCATTCATATGAAAAAAACAAGTGTAAATACATCATGAGCAATTGTTTTGAAGATTTAATTTACGAAATAACCAAACATATGGAGGAAAGCAAATCATATTTATCACGTAAAGGGAAATAATCTAACCTATATATATGTGTGAAAATTTTGGTGAAAAAATTACCTGATTTTATCAAGAGACAGCTGGGAAATTGCTATAAACGAAAAACCTTTTACTTTTAGACTCGAACCATCTGAATTATATGGCCCTGATGTTTTAATTTTAAATGATAAACAAGAACTGGCTCTGAAACGAGGTAGAAAATATTATGAATATGTCGTATTAGATCTTTCTTTTAATCAAATTGAAAAAAATATAAATGATAATTGTCGTTTAGACACGAACGGATATGTTTATAATATTTATATTCAAGGAGAAATGGATGACGATTATGAAAGTTTAGATAATAAAGTTTATTACGATTATAACGGTAATAGAATTGAAAATTCTGATGATGAATAAAAAAATAATCTAACATAATATCATATGTATGACCCCCAAACCTGATCCTGAATATGATAGTGAATCTGAATCAGAAAGTGAATCAGAAAGTGAATATGACCCAGCTTATGATTGTTATGAATATACAGATTCTGAAGAAGAATAATCTAATACAGTAATATGAGAACATGTCAAAATTAAATAAAGAAATAAAAGAGAAAGTGAAAATGGATACGTACCATATTCTGATAATGGTGTTGTAAAATATAATCTGAACTTATATTATGGAAGATCTTATTGAGTATTTTATAGAATTGAGTTATGATCAAAAAACAGAAATGGCTTCTTTTCTTAAAAATGACAATGATTTTTATAAAAAAAGATCCAAAATTTGAATTACATTTACAAAACTATCAATGTGAAGGGAATGACATAATCTTTCTTACACCAAAGCAATTAAATGAATTGAAATATGCTAAATTTTACAATGAAGACACAATTTTAATATTGAATATACAACAAGTTGCATGTTGTGTTGGATATAATCACTATATACTCCTAGATCCTGTTTATAACCTTAACGATAAAGAAATAAAAAGTTATTATTTTCATGAACATGACAATTCTGATTCCGATGAAGGTGACAGTTATCCAATACATTAATACATGAGTTGGTGTCGTATCATTCATTATGGTAAAAATTCTTAAACTAATATAATTGTAAAACCCCTACTTTATCTAACCTATATATGATTAAG
Organism: Pachyseris speciosa; assembly: GCA_016490735.1. Classification (NCBI taxonomy): domain Eukaryota; kingdom Metazoa; phylum Cnidaria; class Anthozoa; order Scleractinia; family Pachyseridae; genus Pachyseris; species Pachyseris speciosa. The sequence goes on along the minus strand of JAEMWC010000140.1, from coordinate 1,056,667 downwards.
AGGTTAGTATTTTTATACAATACTGTTTTTGCTATTTGGTAGCCAAAAATATTTATTCTTTCTGGCTATTATAATGCCCATAAGCCAAACTTTCTACGCCATTTTTCAGAATATATCTTTTGTCGTCGAAACAGCTGAGAGAAACTTTATTGATTTCATAACTCCCTAACTGATGATATTGACCTCTTATGGTTTTCATAGTGTGATACAACTGTTTATTCTCAAATAATACATTCTTGTAATCCTCATCTTTTTTAATGACAATTTTCTTGATGCCTTTTGCAGTTTTCCCACCACCTTTTTGATTATCTTTTATATAACTGTACATCTTTGATCTCAAACCGATGAATTCAGTTATTGGAATTCCAGCAGCTTCATCCTTGAATTTACCAATCACTTTTTTATTTGTTTTATCGAAGAACTGATTGTCTTCAGGATAGTCACTGTTATCAAATTTATCCCTGTCATTCCAGAAGTCCTTGTACACATCTGGAGTTTCAATTTCATAAGTTAAACTGTCTGTATCTGTGAATAGCAGTTTCGCTTTATCGCCGTATTTGGTTTTAATGTACATCAGCGTTTTGCTTAAATCTAGGATACACATCCCTACATATGCCGGCCTGTTAAGGATGAGTGTTTCTTTGATCTTATGTACAGCCACCAGATTTTCATTGAATATCTTACTGTTGACAAATGTTGGTTTAGATGTCATTTTCAATAATTTTTTCTCGTCGGTGACTAGTTTTACATCTACTCGCTTTCTGATATTTTCCATCGTTTTTCCGAAGACAGAATTATTCATCAGCTTGAAAAAGTCTTTTTCAAATGCGTTTTTAGCATTAGTTCTTTTCTGAGTGTTGAAATCAATGTATTGTTTCAACCAAGGAGACTGATTGAATTCTAATACTCTATGAACTTTTGTAACTTTGAATCCAAGATCCATATACAGTTGAAGATTCCTGTAATTAAGAACATACTTCTCCTTATTTTTCAAAGTTGGGATGAGCTTATGAACTAAGCCAGTTGATATATTATATTTATTTGCAATATTTTTGCAATATTCTGATAGCATACTTTCAGATACTTTAATCTTTTCCGGTCCAAGTGGGTAATCATTGTGCAAATCATGTAATTCTTCTGGATACTCAAGATCAACTTCAAGTATCAAACCCTTGTTGCTATCTTCTTTGTACTTAGCAAGGTCCAACTTGTTAATCTGTTTTTCAGTCAACCATCTGAATCCTCCTGTTGGAAGATATAGCCCAACCATACAAATTATTGGCATCAAGATACATGATGTATTTTGAGGGCGCCTTCTCATCATACTCTTTCATGTACTTATTATTTGCTTTTCCATATCGATTGGCAATATAACTGATTCCACCACGCATTCCTTTTTCAATAAACTGAAACATATCAATATCTATCATTAACTCCAGTTTGATATCAGTCATCTTTAACATAGCATCCCATGATAACCCAGGAGATGTGAAATAATGACAAGGGTCTAACTTGTAGTATTCAAGACAGGTTTTTCGAAAGTTTTCAAATACATCGGTCAATAGCAGGATGTCAGATTTAAGGTACAAATCATGATATTCACCCATATTTTTTATTTTGAATGTATTCCAAACGTTTTGAGCATGTTGATAATCTTCGTCTGAAAT
>JAEMWC010000140.1:1042500-1047500 GCA_016490735.1 Pachyseris speciosa | reverse complement strand
TAAATACAAATTCAGCGAACTGACCCTTTTCCACAGAGGTATGGGACATTGTGTAACTCCCAAACGAAAATATTACTCCCAGACGCCTCACACAGCCTGTTCCACCCTGCCCATACATAGAAGGAGGACCTTTTATATTAGCATCAATTTCATAAGCTGTGTTTGCCTTCAAAGAAATTGGACACTCGAACTCAATTTCAAAGCCCTGATAATCTCCTATTTGACTGCTGGAAAGGCGCTTAGACAAAAATTGCCCTGTTTTGGTTGCGAGACAATTGACGCGCTTATATTCTTCGTGATCATATACGTTCAGGGTCACTAAATATTGACCGTTTTCGCTACCAAAAAGACGCACTGCATGCAGCTTTGCGTTTTGGTCTGCCTTAAAAGCTATACGATCTGGCTGATACTCCATAGGGTAGTCCCACCCCTCATAAAATGCAGTAAACCTAGAAAATACAGTTTTGTGGCCAGCTCTCCTCGCAACAGAAGGACTCACGGGAGTGCACAGCTCGGGCTCGGAGGTGAAACGCTTCATCTGTTCACATATCTCTCTCTTAGTAAGTATTTCACTGTCGAGGACAACACTGACAAACTCCTTCTCCTCCATCCACTCAAAACGAATCGCCTTCACGATCCGTTCTCCAAGGATCTTTCGTTTCTCAGAGCCTTCTGAGACGACACCTTGCTTCTCACATTCCTTTTCGGCCCAGGAATCGACCGCTTTGAACAAATCCTTTTCTTCGATATCCAATGAGTCGTTCTGGACTAACTTCTCCAGAAGTGATTTTTCGACTGCCATGAAACCAGCCGTCTTCACAGCGTCTTCCGTTTCTCTCTCGATCACTTTCCAGCATCGATCCAAAAGATCTTTCTCGTCATATTTCTGTGCGGCCGACAAGACATCGAACACGTTTGACGCACTCGCGTTCTCTTGCAGGTGAGCGGAGCATTTATCGGCCAGGGAGGGCAGCTCGTATTTCTTCGCCAAATGCATCAACTGCATCACATTGTACGGGCTCAAGTTCACCTCGTCGCTGTAAATGAAACGAAACATTTCCAACAGACTCTCGTAATCACAATCAGAGATTTCGAGAGCAGTTTTTGTCTCGGCGCCGTAAAACATGGCATAAAACACTGGACTACTAATCGCCAACACGAACTTGTGAGCTGGAATCTCCTTGTTTTCACAGATTCCACCCTGGGAATCTCGGACGACGAACTTCACATCACTCATGAATTCTTGGTTGAAAATGGATTTGCATCTTTCTTTGATATTGCTCCTGGCAGCTGATTGCCAAAAATCTCTACTGACTGCATATAAAGACATGGCAGAAAGAAATATGTGGCGAGATACTTACTTTTCCCTCATTACTTGGCCAGCTTCTCGGTTTCGCTTGAAACGGGTCATATGAATTTATTTGGCAGTATTATTTCTCAGATTATGTCACGAATGCAATCTAAGATCAATTTGGATTAAATGAAAGCCTTGACCTTCCTGGAAGGGTTACCATCTCTTTTCAATGTTTCCGGTTTCGTTTACATAAGATATGGGTAATTAAGTGTGAATATATCAAGAATAAATATATGATTGACAACATCTTATCGATAGCCGGCTTTCCCTGAATAATATCGTTAGTTAATAGTACCTTTCCGCGTCCACTACACTGACGAACTGGACCTAATCAGCAGACCTGACTGAGTTCGACTAACAACTTTAATCACTTTTTTCGTGTTCGCTTTACAAGAGGCCTTCCAAGGGGTAGAAGCGACAAGCGAAATGGCTCCAAAAATAGGCGACAAACGTCTCCCAAAACACCAACAACCGACAGAAATTGGAAGAAAACTTGCGGCGACAATTTGCGACAGCGACAATTAACTTTCCATTCCTCTTTGTTTTCTTTGCGACAGAGCCATCTGTCCCTAACGAAACAAGCGACAAACAGAGTCGTGAACAAGCGACAAAACGACACCAGACCACCCCTTGGAAGGCCTCTTACAACGGGCGTGTAAAAGTTACTCTCTGATCGAAATGAAAGAACTCCTTCCTTTTATATTAGAGAGTTTACGATCCGGAAAAATTTAGACGACGACACGGCCAGGTCATGATCGCGTCGTCTCTTGAACGCGTCCCACAAAATGCACTTACGAAATTTAGAGCACACGCGCGCGTCTCAACAACAACAACAACAAACATCTTTACTGTGCCCCCTGATATTTACAGACAATATTCAGACAAAAAGGTAATTTTGAGATTAACGAGAGCACAGCCACATAGAAATTGCATAGGATTATAGAGCTAAATGGTTGGGCAGTGCGGTCAAAACTTGAATAAAATTATGCTTTTGAGGGTCGACAGAAAAACAACAACAGCAAGTACTAAACAGGAAAACAGAAGCAAAAACTAAGAGACAACTGAACACAAACGAAAGCCTTATTATGAATTCTGAACATCAACGCCTCGTTTTGTTTTCAGTGGTGAATCAAGTCATGTCAAAGAGTTATCCCACCTTCTAGAAAACTTGAGCTTTGGCAAATAAAAAGCTACACAAATTGAGAATTGAAACGCTTGATCTGAAATGACTTAAGCGTATACAGGACTGTAGTAAATAAACTCTAAGTCCAAGTTGAAAATAAGATAAATTGACTCACAAATCTCGGAAATTCTTTAAGTTCGGCATTAAACTTGAAGGAAAGAAGCTTGCTCGTTCTCAGTTGGTGTTGTTCTCATGGAGATATGCATCCAGAACAGAGCAGTTTGCTCGTCTCATTCACGAGTCATCCATGTATGTATCGATAATTTACTTGCAAAAATCGTCTAAAGCCCATATGAAATAAAAAGGAAGCAATCTGAAACGTACATTATTGAAGAGGCTTTCTCAGCCATAGTCATCCATCCATCCATACATACATACATACTTATCCTCTCCCCGTCGGGGCTTTTCAGGGATAGTTTTACATCACTGGCCGGGGGACTTGACCAGACTGCTAGTGCAGTTTACAATTAATGAAGTAACTAATAAGTGCCCCCTTAATGTAGATATCTAGGACAGACACTAGGGGTGGTCACAGCCAGAGTTTTGTTACGTTCCTAGTGGTTCTTTTACGTCCCAAAGAATCAGATTTAGTGAAAATACTGTGAGACGAGGCCTACGGTTTATCGTCCTTATCCGAGAAGCCTAGAAAGTCTAACCATTTGCAGATGTCATTGCAAAGGCAGCACTTTCTCCTCAGTTATTTTTAAGACCCTGAGTGTTGGTCCGGCCGGGGTTAGAACCCGCGACCTCCCGCATGGTAGTCCGGTGCTCTACCACTGAGCTAACCGGTCTCCGGTCATAGTGGCGACGTGATCAGAAAGGTCTAATTGCCCGCCTCGACGTTGTCACGACACTAACAAACGAGGGAACACGCATGCGCAACAAGACCTCAAGGCCGCTTCGTCCCATTTTTTCTCAGTTCGTAAACTCGCTATTATTAAAATTGTTCATTCTGACTGACCCCATCCGGACCCCTAGTACGGACCGCTGCCGACTTTGAAGCAAACTTGGAAGCGAGCGAGAAGTTTCATCAAAGTGAAAGCGCAAAAAGGGCGTAAATGATGTTTTATATTAACCATGAATGGTTGTTGAGTGGATGAAGAAACAAGTGGTGGGATTAAAATCGTTGCAATTTCTGAAAAAGGCGAGTATACTCAACTGAGTATACATCCCAATTTAATTTCAAAGTTGCAGCTTAACTTACTACCATTTATTACTATGAATTATGGGCGCTGTGAACGCCATTTTGTTTTGTCATTCTTTCTTTTCTCTTGTATAATCGAAGTATTTTCAAGATTTAATCGAACAAGAAAGTATATGCTTGTATTTTGTTGTCATGACATTCCGTCTCTGTGGCCGGTGTTGTAGAAATTATTTTGCACCTGTTGTTGTTGTTAGTTGTTGTAGCAATAGCCGTAGTTTTAATTTACGAGCTTTGACATATTTTACTGCGTTTAATCGGTTTCTTTTCATTGCATTTTACACTTTTTCATGGTTAATATAAAACATCATTTACGCCATTTTTGCGCTTTCACTTTGATGAAAATTCTCGCTTGCTTCCAAGTTTGCTTCAAAGTCGGCAGCGGTCCGTACTAGGGGTCAGGATGGGAAAATCAGGACCGCTGCTGCGCGCGCAATCAGACAATCAGATTCAAGGATTTAGGATTCCGGACCGCTGAGATGCTTCAGAAAAAAATAAATTTGGGCACAGGCACACAATCCGAACTGCGTGACGTCACGTACGCTATTTGATCTCATACATTCTCTCTATCAGTGAAACGGCTGTTCTCGGCTTGACAAATAACCCTCACTGGCTCTACACCAATTTCATAATTATTTGGCCGAGCCGCTGGGGGAGCCGGTGAGAGTTATTTGTCTTTAATTCAAATTTTATAACGGCGGTTACTGATTGATGAGCGATATCCTCTGACGATGGCTATGTGGCGGCGAAAGTGAAAATTCGCGGCGCTACGTTAGGTCGTTGCGAGCAAGCTGCTTACAAGGTTTTTTGGCATCGATCTTCCAAAAGTACCTAGCCTTCATTTGCCCGAGGGTTGATGTCGAGAGACGCGTGGAAGTGGGAGAAAATGGACTAAATTCAGAAGGCGTTCAGCTGCGGCGGCTATTTTAATTGACTTATTAGTTGCATGCCTTGTTGTCAGGCTGCATTCATTACGTATACTACAGGGAGGGGGGGGGGGGGCAGAGGATTTTGAGGGGGGATGTCAAAATTTAGGAACTGGAAAAGGAGGGATGTCAAGCATTTTTCATAACATGAAGGAGGGATGCTACCTTGGCATAAAGTGCTCAATGCTGTGGTAGCAGAGCTAAGTATACATAAGTTGAAGGATTAAAGAGGACGCATCGATTCTCTGTGATGCTGAGTTTCGCGCCTAAGCGCTCGTCAGACAGAACTTTATATAATTAACTTACAAGGTTAATTTGGGAACAGAAATCAACACA
>JAEMWC010000140.1:920000-1037500 GCA_016490735.1 Pachyseris speciosa | reverse complement strand
TTAATTTTTTTATTGCTGAGTCAGTGTTTTAGAACGACAAGAAACAGTTCTGGGGGCGTTTTTAAAAATTTCTTGCAGCCCAGAGAAAATTGTTCGGGCTGTTGATGTTTAGTTAATAGCAAAACGCACTCTTATTTACTGAAAAACCGCAAGAGTCTTTGAAACTCAGCTAAACGAAATTGAAAATATGTGTTGAACAACAAGTGTCGACATTTCCACTCTGTAAATATGCTCACGGGCCAGTCTATTAAAACCAAACTGAACAAACAACAACTTCAGCTACAATTTGCAGCAATATTCACTATTGAAAATTTTTCCAGTGATCAGTGACACTTTAAAAAAATAAATATCAGTTAACACACATTGAAAATGTTCTGACCTGCACTCGATCCAACGTATCAATCACCAACTTCAAACTTTCAATGGTTGCAAATAAGATGTTTTGTAGAAATGAGAAGAATCGCCGTTCTCGTTGCTTTTGTTGTTCTGTTCGGTCGCGGTTCCAGTTTGTGTGCCACGTATCAAAACAAATTTCTAGAGGCCATTACTTGAAGCATAACCTGAATATTTCTTTTGCTTTTAGCTCAGGCGTCTTGTTTTCGACCAGGTTTGGTGAGACAATGTTCAAGTTTGTTAAAATAAACTGATACTGTGTTTTCATTTTGATTAAATTCTCACACCGTTGTTTGCATAGACTGCAAACTTGCTCCTTCGATCGGGTCGTACATCTGTGTGAATGCCATTCTATCCGCTTTCAGCAACGTATGAATAGTTTTTACCAAACCATTGATCATTTACAACAGTCCAGAGCAAATAAACCTAGGACTTTTTCCAATCGTGAAGCTTATGCGTTGTACTCGGACACTTTCATTGTATTAATTCAACTTTGCAAAGGAACGTTGCAACACAGCGAAAGATTTTCGCGCACTTTTTGTTAATCATGTGATAGACAAATGTTTCCTTTTTTCGGTTTCCTCTTTCTCTGGGTTCTTTTCTTTCACTATTTTTGTACAGATTCCCACTTATGTGTCGTAGAGTTTTTAATAAAGCAATTACTCTACTCGGGCTTGCTGGATATGAAATGATTATAACCAACTCGGCGCGCGCTACGCGCCTCGTTGGTTATTTATCACTTCATATCCAGCGCGCCCTTGTAGAATAGTTGTTAATTATTATTTATCTCTCTCTCTGACCTACGCCATATAAGCCTCTGGCTTTGGCATCTTATTATCGTTAACTTGTGCTTTGTGTACTTATTTATCAATAAAGAGAATCAAGGTTAAAAAAAAGACATTTCGTAACACTTTCCAAATATGGTCATGTTGCACTTGATATACGTCGCGCGCACTCGGCAGATATCCTGCGATATACGTCATTTCGTGCGTCGGGAAGAAAAATGGTCTTTTCTTTTTTTTTTTTTTTTTTTTTCTTTCTTTTTCTTTTTAGTTTTTCTGAAGTAAACTCAGTAAATTGTGCTTCGTTATCAGTGTGTTGAATAATAAAACAATTATCCTACTAAATCTTGCGGAATATCCCCTGATTTTAACCAATTCGGCCTACGGCCTCGTCGGCTAAGTGATATTCCGCCCGATTTCGCAGAAAAATTGTTGAATATTAGCATGTTTCTTTGCTACACTGTAAATCTGAATTAAAATAAAGCCATGAGATGAGATGACGACAACGACGACGACGACGACGACGATGATGATGATGATGATGTAAAGGATCGACCAAATGGAGATCGCATAACCCTACTCCATATGCTAATGATCTACTAAATATGCAAATTTCACAAAAAAACAAAGAGCGCGAAAACACTCTGAACAATGCGATACAAAACTCATGAGCTACTCACAAGCAATACACTTTTCCGCTTTTTTGCTTTTTTACCTGAAGGACATTTTTTTGAATTTATAAACATAGGTTTAATTCCCACCCCCTTTTACCGGATTATTTGCCTTTTGTTGAAATTCTTCTTTAAGTTAGGCGCAATCGGTCTAATCAGAAACCCTTAATGGTTTCTAGTCTAATCGATTGTATCACTGAATAGGACCAAATTTCGCTGAGCTAAAAATGTACATAACGCTACGACCATGGGTTGAAACCATCGGGAATGGCGCCAAATGCTACCGACCGCCTGGTGTGTTTTGTGTGCTCTATGAGAATTCCGCATCGCGACAACCGGCGATTAAATCGTCTGGCTTGCCTTTGGCTATGCCTGGGTAAACGCCTAATAGGCCATTTCCGAATTACCTTTGGCCTCTTTTTCAAAGCGAGTCTTGGTGCTCATCTTTTCATATGAAAATTAGTTTTCGTTCACATGCAAATTAAACTCATTTTCATACGAATGGTTGTGCACCAGGCCTCGCTTTGAAAAAGAGGCCAAAGGAAATTCGGAACTGGCCTATTTGCGCAGCGCGAAAGGGTGTTAGCAAGGGTACGACATCTCCATATCCTTTGTCTGCCTACAACACCGCGCCATGGGACATGTCATAATTCGTTCCAGGACCAATTCTTTCCAGGAAGAGGAAATTGCCAGCGTCATTCGTGGCTCCAAGAAAACCAGTCTGCAAAAAGACAACATTTCCAAGACTGTCTACAATCAACTGAGTGTTCACGAGATGGCAATGGCGGTGTCCACTGTAGAATTCCCACTGGGGTTCCAATTCAGGTCGGTAAATGTCATGCGGCGTACCGTCGATACACCCAGCTACATTCGGAAAAGACGGCCAAGTCCCTCTTAAAGGAGCACTGTCACCGGGATTTTTGCTGTTTTTGGCTCAATTCTGCCAAAATGACTGCCTTTCACCTGTTATCCTGCAAAAAATGCTCCTACAGAATCAGCAAGATGAATTCCAATGAAATTTTAGCAGGGAGAGCTAAGCATAATAAATTTTTTGGTGATTTTTCAATGCATAGCTTGAAATTTTGAAAAAACTGGCAAGTTTTTTCAAATTTCAATCCATTTCCATCCTTGTTATTTTTGATGGAATACAGGAGTTTATAGTGTCAGTGCAGTACTACTGTCTTTGGCAGAAAAACTAGACCATTATTTTAAGATTTCCACTGATGCATTGGCAATTTTAAGCTTTTTAAAGCGATGGTACAATATCGTGACACTGCCCCTTTAAGGCATTCCAATTTTCAACGCTTGGCCAGGAAACCTGATTCTCAAAAAATCTCCACAGAATTAAAACAACACTGTGTATTATTGTTGAAACGGTCGCGGGACTGATATCAAAGATTAAAGCTAAGGTGTCAACGCACGGGTATTTCCTCAGCCACATCAGTGTCAATAACACTTTGTTGACGCTATTCAGTTTGCACGCCCTCGTTCTTTGCTTTCTCTGCCCTCTTCTGTTCAATCGAGCCAAGTCGCCAGATATGAAATGAGCGATTTCTGACAAAGTTTCCGGTATCTCTCCAGTGTTCAACCAAAATGGGTATCTCTGATTCTCTATTGGTTCAAATAAATTTCTGTCTCTGTGGACAAAACCATGAAATGTGGGATTGAGACGTTGCATTATTGGAAGTAAATGATTATCGGGAGAAGGATCTGCATAAACGTCAATAGTAGTAAAGCAGGTAGTACACACTGGACAAAGTTTCGTGGTTGAACGGGGTGATCAGCAAATGGTGAAATGGTGGTGGGACTGCTGTAACTAACGTCAGCAGCATAAAACAAACTTCAAGGAGTTGTCTCGGGTACCTTCTAGGAATGATGATAGAGACCAAGTCCGAGTCCAGTGATGAAGGCCCGCTAGAGGTAGCATCAGTGATTAATCCTGGCCCTTCAGCGACGAACGAGGAAAACAGAACCGATCAAAGTGCAAAGAAGATGAAGAAAAAAAGATCAGATAGCCGTGGCAAACTAGCCAAACAAGCGAGCAAAATGCATGTGGAGATGTGTGGAAAGGCTATGAAAATGATGGATAAAATTAATTGCCTGCTTAAAAAATATGATAGTGATTCGACTTATTTATAATTTACATTGAATCTGTAAAAGTTCATGGCTATAAAATAATAAATTGGCATTTGCAGAATCAGAATGAACTGATGAAACGACTCTGTCACTGAAATTTACCGTGCTCTATATATACGTATATTTTGATATTCAACATGGCGGGCGGACAAATGAAGGCTATTATTGTTGTTTACCTGCTCTTAGCTTCGCTAATTTTAAGGATTATTGATCGAAATGTATCCACAAAATCAATTTACCAAGTTTGAAATGATTTAATTGGTGTTACATCAGACTTGGGATATGTGAATATTTTCCTGTACTTCCTTCGATAATTACTTCGAGGTTCCCGCTATTTTTCAAAATTCGGCCAGTTCATCATATATCAAGTACCTAACTTGTTATGGGGAATACAACTGACCACTGAAAACACGTTAAAACAATATGGCGACCGTAGTGGAATGAAAGCAAACCTCTCGAAGATGCATTTTTCCTCCGTAATGGCTGCATCTCGGCTCGTCTCGCATTTCTGGAAAATGTTACTATTCACATGAAAGACGCATCATGTTAAGGAAATTTATTAGAGCCAAGAATATTACTTTTGAGAGCTTTATATCTTATGTTTTGAATAAAATTGTGGGGAATTAATTCAGTGCAGTTGTTCCCTCGAAGCCGACTAAGGAAACCATGAAGGTAAGACCTATTTAAAGGAACATTGAGAGAAAAGTGTGGCTAGTTTATGAGATTATTTCGATCAAAAACGCACCTTTTAGAACTATTTTCTTCTCATAATTTACTCAAAATAAACATGGTTCGAACTTGACTCTCTCTACTAAAATCATGTGGAATACTGAGTTTTGTGCGACTACGCCACAAAATGCAAAACAATATTATTTTCCCCTCATTTCCTTTATATTTCGCCGCCATGCTAAATCCGTATGTGCGTGTTCCGCGCATGCTTGCGGCCATTTTGGAAGCCATGTTGTATGGGATTTCTGGCTATGTCTTGCAGCCGCTCTAAGTGCAGGTCAGCACATCCTACTATCCGCTAACGTTTGTTGTGCGGTTCCGTTGTTAAAAGTTAGAGGACTAGTGTGTACAGATATATCTTAATACACAGTGCAAAAACTTGTACGCACAAAAGTGTTTACTTCCATGATATGAACGTCTAAAATTTGTCCATTAACCCATTGACTCCTACACCGGCCGAAACCGGCCGCACAAGACTGCCATGCTTCAAAACATTGCAACTTTCTCAATCGCACGAAGATTGCCTTAACTGTCAGTTGTGAGCACGAAATGGAATGTCCTTTAAATCTGGATATCCAATAAATGCAAGAAACGTAGCGATTTTTACCAAGTTTGGACAAGAACGAAACTTGCCACTTAAAATGCTCCTTTTTGCCTTTATGTTTTTTAAAGAAATCATCGTTAAAAAACCAAACTTCAACCATCATAACATTTTCATTTTCTTCTCCCGAGCGTAGATACAGCCTTTTGTTCCAGTGGATTCGGGCCTTCCCGCCATTTTCAACATCTCGACCGCATCGCTTGGTGGGAAATAACGAGAATTTTTGACAGCGCCCGATCCTTACCCCAATTCTTTCACATATAAACTAAGTCTACAGCCACTCCGACCTACCGCCAAAAATTCGTGCTTGTGGTCATCTTCAGTGCTCACAAATTCCAAAATATGAGGCGGTTGGTCGAGAAATTCATCAATAGTCGAGTCCCAAAGGTACTAAATGTCCGACCGGCCAAATTCCCAGTTTGTCGAGTAACAAGCCAAATTCGACAACAAAGTACATCACCTTGCTCGATGCTTTGAGAGACTGGACTTTTACAAGAGCTACCGTCACGCTTAATGATGCTCATCAGGCAGCTACTAAAGATGAAAAATGGCTGTAAACTTAGCAAAAATCGCGAGCAAACCGAACTTGGGCCGTTGTTGTAGCTCCACGGATTAAAAATAACTACGTCAGAATGACGTTTTCAGAAACCTTGAGCCTCCAGTGCCTTAGGACAGCACCACCTTTCCATGGTAGTTTCAAATGAAGAGTCACGAAATTCTATGGATCGTTTATAGCTGGAAAATTACTCCGAAAACGTAAAAACGGCTAGGAGTCAATGGGTTAAGGAGGCTCGATGCAGTTCTCGATACGGTTTTTTTGGCCTTAGGGTGTACCTGTTGAAATCAAAATTTCCCATAGAGGGCAAGCATCGATTTCCTTGATACTAGTGACTACATCTTTTCCACGTATGATCAATGTTTATTTTCTCATTGCTTTCCAAGCAACAGCTGTTACCATAGCGACGGTAACGCGTGGCTTTTCATTTTTGAAAAAGTTCACTTATCTCGAAATCCAGTAAGACATGTCTTACAGATTTTTTTCTAATTTGGCCTACAAGTTGTGGTACTTGAGTAGTTTACACTCTTGAAGTTTCGTTCTGAAGTGTATGCCTGAATTTCGAGATAATTGACCTTTTTCAAAATGAGCGACCACGTGTTACTGTCGCTATGGTAACAGCTGTTGCTTGGAAAACCAATGAGAAAATAAACTTTGATCATACAACGAAACTCTGTTGCAGTGTCAAGGAAGTCAAAACTTGTCTTCTATAGGAAACTTTGATTTCAACATGTCCACCCCAAGGCCAAAAAAGCTGTATAGAGCCTCCTGAAGGTGGTATGGTACCCCAGATAATGTATGGAAGTCATAGGTTTTTTGCTAAAAGTGAGTTTGGGGGTCGCAGGTATTGAAACTCTTATTTCTCCAAAGATTTTGACGGAGGGTTGGGTATTGTTATGTATGTATCTTTTCACGTGACAGCTGATCACGTGGCTATATTAGGCTCATTTGAACTCACTCTCTGGTTGGCCGAGTCATTTGCAGAATCTACCTTGGAATGTGTCAAAATTGTCCTCAATTACTGTGTTTTGGGGCATTTGCTGGTGCCGGAGCTCATTATCAAGGGCTGAGAAGGCTTAAACCTTGCCAATTCCAAAGAACCACTTATCGATTTTTTTTTATTGATTTGCTATTAGTTAAAACCAGAATTACCTGACCCGCAGGTAGCATAGCTAATCTAGGCGGGCTAAAAGCAAATAGCATATTTACGGAACAGTCCTTTCTACGCTGGATATTTATTCTATAAATAAAAGTTGTTATTGTTCTTGTTGTTGATAGCCTTGTCTCACCAGGCTCCAGCCTTCACTGGTGGAAGTTTCATTGAAAGTTGAAGGTGCCTGGACAACCCTTAGTGCAACATTGAAGTCTGGTAATAGACTTAAAAGAAAATAGTAAATTATTTTTGAAGAGCTTTTCCCGCTCAAAAATATGTGGAATTTCCCAGGATGCAACGGGATCAGATTCTTGCTGTTTGGCTGCTTGGTTGAGGCAGTGCTGATAAAAAGGGAGCCGAGAGAGCTCTTGTTTGCCTTTTTTTTTTTTTTGCCAAACTTCCTCATTAATTTGGAAGCAGAAGAGCTGTTTTGTAATGTTTCACTCTCTTTTCATTTAATTCTTGCACTAGTTTTGAGCTGATATATTGTTTACAGCCCATCTCTATGCTATTACTTTGCTGGAGAAGTGCATTGTCATCCCTTTTTGATTTTTTTCCCTTTGCCTCATGCCAGTAACCAACACTTTTGTACTGATATTGCTGGAAAAGATGGCAAAACCTGACCGCAGCATTTTTTGGTGACCCTATGCAGGTTTGAAATTTGAAACTGGCATGGAATTTGTAGATGGCAACAATTATTTACTTTCCATGACTTTACTTTTACCAGCTTTTTAGGGGTCAAATTTGAGGTAGACAAAAAAACCTATGCAATGAACCAGAACAAAGCCAATCTGTTGAATTGTTCTTTCATAACATTTGAAAGATTGATAAGGGTATAGGCAGAAAATACCCATTTTGGGCAAAGTGAAACTTTGAAGATTTTTCTCTCTTCAAATAACAAGAGTCAGTCCACAAGTTTAGGTTCATATCATAGATCAATACAAAGATAATTTGTAAAAAAAAATGTTTCTTGTCTCACTGACTAAGTATTTTTGCTCATTTATTGTTACCAAGGAGCACTATTAAAGACATCTGACAAGAGCTTGTTCTGTTACCATAGCAACAAGACACTCAAACATCATTGTGTTTGTCATCATTCATGGCAACGAGTTGCATGATGGTGGTTTCCTCTGAAAAAGTTAGTCTAGGGTACCGTTCATCGGGTAATTTAAACTTAGCATTAGATTAACCCCAAACCAATTGTTGTGTCAACTACTACCGGTGTAAGACAAGTGGCAAGCATGTACCGGTATCCTCCAGTGAACTACAACTTGTATTCCAAAAACTAAACTGATAAACTGACTGTGGAAGTGTTTCGATTTTTTAATTTTCAATCCATGGACTGCTTTGGTTTTAAAAACATTAAAGAAGAACGTATAACTCCTTATTTTGCACGCTTGATATTTCTTTCTCATGCTCCTAAGGAATGTGGTATGATAATGCCAATCTATTTCAGCTAACCAACGTGGTACAATAGATGGTTCCACGGTTATTGGTGCCGTATTAATTGGGGGGGCAAACACGGCTAAATTAAAGTAAATGTATGTGATTTTGACCGACATACCGCTACAAAAAGGCGAATTTCCGCATAGAAATTTTTTTCCCAAAGGCATTTGTACTGAAATTATTTTCATGAAGTACACAGAACAGATTCACGCTACAACGACCGTAAACGAATTTTTAAGATATCCTACAACTGACCTCTAATCAAAATTATGCAAATTACCGCGAATTTAGAAGCCACATAAGAAGATTTATAATCCTCATCTACGGACGTCGTACCTTCGTTAATGGCCTTATTTTCTGTTGAATGAACGATATCAATAAAACCGTTAAAAGCAGTGGCAAATCTTGGAAGTCCTCCTCTTTTTAGCTTAGCGGCTTTATAGCGGTTCAAAGTCGGTCAAAATCATATACATTTACGGTAATTTTAGCCGAGTTTACTCCACCCCCCCCCCCCCCCCCCCCACCCACCCCGCTCCCAGTTAATATGGCGCCAATAACCGTGGAACCATCTATTCCGGTTATTATTTACTTCTCCTGTGGGGAACTCTGTTGATTATCAGTAACTATATTCAAATTTAGGTAAATGATTTTTTTTAATCCGGTTTCCGGCCTCCGAATTACCTTTGTCACACCATTATCTAGGCTGGTTATGGTGGTAAGTCACACTAACTGCTAGGTATATATCCGACCAAGAACAGACATTATAACCGTGGTTTGTTCAGCATATAGACTAAAGCATAGGGAAATAAGTTCGGTAATACAGACCTCAAAATAGCTCGGAGATGCAGACCATAATAACGGCGATAAATTAATTGTCATCATCATATAAACGTGATTGCCACGACCCGACCATCCCGCCAAAGGCTGCATGTGGCCGTACTCTTTGCTGTGAAATTAATGGTCTCTGCGACTCTTGGGGCCTAGGAGTAACCCGGGCACATCTTTTAGTTTCAGGAAATCCCACGGGAATATTCAATACGGAGTTGAAATACTTCATCATTCTAAAGCATTCTTCTTGAGTGAGTATTCCATAGTCGAGGACAACACTTGCAAACTCCTTTTCTGCCATCACTGGGAATCGAATTGCCTTCACGATTCGTTCTCCAATGATCCTTCTCTTAACAGCACCTTCCGCTACGACACCTTGCTTGACACATTCCTTTTCAGCCCAGCGATCAGCAGCTTTGAATAACTCATTTAAAGATTCTTTCTCCACTAATTCTACCAGCACTGACCTCTCGATTGTTACGAAACCATCCGATTTCACAGCTTCATCCGTCTTTTGCTCGATCACTTTCCAACAATGTTCCAACAGTTCGTTCTCTTCATATTGCTGTGCTTTCGGCAAAACACGAAACACGTTTGAGGCGTCCAATTGTTTTTTTCACGAAAGCGGAGCATTTGTCGGCCAGAACAGGCAGCATGTATTTCTTCGCTAAATACAACAATTGCATCACATTGTTGGGTTTCAGGTTCACCTAGTCGCTGTAAATGAAACGAAACATTTCCAACAGACCGTCGTACGTGCAATCAGAGATCTCAACAGAATCTGTCGCCGCCAGCTTACCGTAAAACATGGCATAAAACACTGGACTGCTGATCGCCAACACGAATTTGTGAGCTCGAATCTTCTTGCTTTCACTTCCGCCGTGAGAGTCTCGAACGACGAATTCGACATCGCTCGAGAGTTCTTGGTTGAAAATGGACTTGCATCTGTCCCTAATAGTATTCCGAGCTGTTAATTGCCAAAAATCCTTCTTTGGAGCGTGGGAAGACATAGCTATAAATGACCTGATGAATAAAGTTTTACCTTGGTATGTTCCTATAACTTTCGTTTTCTCACAGAACGATACCACTATTGTGTTGCGCATTTTTTGTTTTTTATTATTATCTCGCCACATAGAATAAATTACAATGTAGAATAGAAAAGATAAATAGCTAATGAATATTAAATTTAAAGTGAACATACAACTTTGAAGCAGGGACTGTGGCGGGGAAATCTCCGAGAAGCAAAGCTTATGAGGAATAGAGATTCCCCCCGCCCCCCTCACGGGCATTAAATATTACTAGGCGGCATTTAAAAATAAAGAAAAGACATTTATTTTAAATATATAAGTGTGCTTGGACAAAAAGATAGATATAAAGTGTTCTGGTAATTAGGTTGTATCTTGTCTGGCCCTTAAAAATGGTTTGATCACACGCTTGAATATATTAAAAGTCGGGGCGTTTTTGATGTTGCTCGGTAATGAATTCCATATCCTAGGACCTTGAAACAGAATCGAAAATTTTTTGATATTTGTTCTACAGGTATGAAATCGGTAAAGGTCAGAGTATCTCGTTGAATACTGATGAATCTGATTTCCAGTTTGAAAGATTTGATTAAAAGCAGTAGGTAAAGCGTCATGATGATATAAGTACATAAAAAAACTTACTTGGAGCGAGTAGACACTAAGGACATCAAGAATTTTTAAATTTGCTAAAAGAGGTTTACTTGAAGCCTTATAGTCAGCCTTGGAGATCGCCAAAACTGCTCTTTTCTGTAGTAGGTAAATTCGTTGCAGGTTGGTAACATAAGTAGAGGCCCAAATCAAATTACAGTAAGTAAGATATGGATAAACAAGGGCATAGTATAGTGTAAGAAGAGATTTTGAGGGCAAATAGTATTTAGCTTTATAAAGTAACCCGATAGATTTAGAAATCTTAGCCGTAATAAAATGGGCGCATGGTTAGTGGCGTGGTTAGTGGCAGACTTTAATTCATCACGGTTGGAAAAGCATCGTGGATAAACGCGAACTGCATTATTTACATGTAGATCAAGATTAGTCATTTATGTCCAAAAACAGCAACAGCTTAAAACTTAACCAGTAAGGGGCCACTGGAGAAATGATAATTTTAGTACTATGTAATGAAGACTGGTTTCAAATTTTACAAATCTTTGATGAATGCCTTGTAATGTTGCCGGAACTAAGGTACTGTGGCACATTTTTGGGGACTATTATGCTTATTCCTATCTAGGTAGGGATAACAGAATCAGACGCAGCATAAATTTACCCCAAACGAATGCATATTCTAGTTTTAAAAACAGAATTTGATTTACGACTAACATGCAGAATACTCTGCATCGAGCGATGGAACCTGACTTCCGGTGCCACGTCACGGGTTTGGCTGCCGCGCACGATTTCCCGCCAAAAGTTTTTCCGACGAAATACATTTTCTGCGTTTTTCGAGTAAATCATTTCCTGTTGATTCCATTCATTCTCTCCAACATTATTCTGTTCATTGCGAAAGCGTAATAGCCCCCCCCTCCCCCCCCCCCCCCCCCAAAAAGAAAAAGATTTCCGGCTATTCTCAGTATTCCAATTTTGGAATGCCCACCCCCACCCAAAAAAGGCCAATATTTCAGTGTGGCTTGTCATTTTCAGAATGAAAACAGTAACAGGACAGAACTGCAAATATTAAGATCAATGTGCACCCTAATTTGAAATTCGAAATTGAAAAACCAAAAACAACGTCGAATGGCTTGTCATTGTCTTTACTCGATTTCAAAGTCACCATATCCAAAGATGGCATCAGCTCTTTTGAATTCTACAAGAAACCAGCCAAGAAACCACTATTCGTCCACCATCAGTCAGCTATGCCAATCAAATCCAAACTCAACTTCATTCGCAACGAGCGAAAACGCATCAAGCACAGATGCTCCTCAAATACATCTGCCAAACAACACCTAAACACATTCGATGACATCCTTCGCCTCAACGGTTATCCAGAGGACAGAATAGAGCAGACAAAACGCCCACAAAATCCTCAACGAGAGCCCCAACCTAGCAGCACAGAATGGTCATATCTTAAGATTCCCTACATCTCTGAACGACTCAATCACAGGATCACTAACATTTTCAGAAAAGAAAACATCCCAGTACGCATTGCCCACAAATCCCACACCCTCAGACAAGCCCTATCCCACACCCCCACGGAGCGCAAGTGCACAAGAGACAAATGCCCTATCTCTAACACCGGATGTCTACGAAGAAATGCAGTACACCAGCTCACGTGTAACAGCTGCGGTCAACAATATATTGGTAGCACCACACGCTTCATCCATGACCGCGTGAGAGAACATATCAATAACGCAAAAACCTCCGTTAAAAAACACATCCATTCCTGCCAGAACTACAAAGGCATTGAGGTCAAGATAATCATGAGTGAAAACGACCCCGCTAATCTACGCCTCTATGAAGCATTTTATATTAGAAAGTACAAGCCCACACTCAATTCCCGAGAAGAATGTACTGAATTCGCAGACCTTCTATTTTAATATTCTATTTTATTCCTAGCGCTTTTAGAGGTCCTTTGTTTAGAGACACTCCATCATTAGAGCTTTGTATTCTACTCACAGTTTATTTCTACAGCTTGCATACACACGTCACATCTTTTACACATTTCACCCTACACCTTCTTTGCATATATGTAGCACGCGCGGAATATTTTCTCATCCCTGATGATGCCGTTGATCGGCGAAAGCTTGGATTTTAGTTTTTACTTTTAAACAGTAGTTTTAGGCCTCAATCGAACATTTTATACATATATTAAGATTAACGTTTACCTCTTTGAGCTGGGATTTGCAGCATGAATTTTACGTGTACATAGTTGGCTTCTTCTGTCAGAAAAGCGCTACATATTCGTTGCACAGTATGTGCAATCGGATACAATAGGGCCATTCTCTGATACAGGAAGACGAGAAATCCGAGAAAAGTCGAAGAAAGTGATTGACGGATTGGTGCGAACATGAAATACATATTAGAGATTGAATTCATTGCCAACTTTTGGGGCCCTCGGCCATCTTTTGCAATTGCACCATGTAAGCGTAAGATTTAAGATATGTTGTTGTTACGCACGCATACTTATATAGTTTACGCCTTTACATTTAGGACGCAAAAGCCGTTATACGAGGACGTTCACGGCTTATTTAAGACGTTGGCAAAATAAGAACACCTGGAAACCCTGTTCTAAGATGAGACACGTCTTATTTAAGTCGCGTCTAAAATAAGACGCGAAGGCTCATTTTGTACTGTTTATAACATCAGTTCGCCTCTTATTTAAGTCGCGTCTTATTTTGTCCCGTATAAATGGCCCAAATGTATGAAGTCGTTGAAAGATTTGCTCCTCTTATTAAGGACAAAATCGTCATGTCTAATTTCCTCTTTCACTGTTTATCTTTCGTCAGTCCGCTTTTTTTCTGCGATAGTCGAATATGGGGCATGAATGATGGTTTGGTTTTGAGTGCCTGCCACTTAATTAAAGCGGAACTATAGTTACCTTTCAGGGGCTGGGTTGTTGGTAGTTGTGTATCTGGAAAGGGCTGGAAAGGGTGCCTTTAGGACATGTGGACTACCGTAGAATTTGGCTTTGTAGAACATAAGTGGCGACACATTTTCACAAATCTAGGTAGGTCAGTTAGGTATATATATATATATATATATATATATATATATATATATATATATATATATATATATATATATATATATATATTTTATAATCTTTATTGATATTAAATATTGTAGAGCACAAATACAGATACAATTACAGAACCGATAAAATTGGGCACACTTACAGTTAGAGTATTAATTACATTACAAATACAGAAATAATAAAAACAATAAAAATACAAGAAGAAATTTCCAGAGTAATTACAAAAACATTATTGAAATAAATGAATTAACTTTTCCCATTTCTTTAAGTGCTGCAAAAGTTTGTTGTTCTCCCTTGCAATATGGTGCTCAATATTATATATACGCTTAGTCCTGGCGATAAAAGCTGAAAGGTTAGGTAATCCAATTTTTTGACATCTACTGGAGTAGAGATAAAATTTACCCAATAGTAGCATATGATTGATTAGAATGAAATCATCAGTATTATCAAATTTTCCAAAAATCAAATCTGTCTCTTTTGATGTATTTATTTGGATTCCATTGCCGCTTAACCAAGACAAAACGTGTTTCCAAAAATCAGAAGCTACTTTGCACGAGAAAAATAAATGCTCAATAGATTCTATATCTTCTTGGCAAAAGGTACAGCATGGAGAGTCAGTTAAGCCGAACCGAAATAGCTTTTCATTGGTGTAAACAATACAGTTAAGTATTTTATATTGAAATTCCCTAAGTTTGGATTCTAATGTGACGTTAAAGGCTAAGGAATAAACCTTTTCCCAATCAACAGCTGTATCTGAATACTTATCTTGTAACTTTTGCTTAGCGGTAGGCGGGATCTGTTTTTTCTCAATGAAGAGTTGATAAATCTGTTTTGAGGAGACATCAGAAATTGCAGTAAGGTTACCGTTGTCTGTTTTGATTGTCGGAGTGCTCGGAATGGGAGCACTTAATAATGATACATTAGTGGAAGTTTTAGCAAGAGTACGCCATTCAGCCGGGATTGAGTTAATTATACTCATAAGAAAAAAAGGTTAGGTATATAGTTTTTGGCAAACTATTCCAAACCGAATAAATTTAGAGACCGTTTCTCACAAGGAATGAGTGATGAAAACAGGGCTGTGAATAAATTTCAGAAAAATATTTAGGGTTTATAGTTTTAAGCCTTAGATACTTATAAAAGTCTTTGTATACTTATTCCACTGAGTTGCCCAGACCTTCAATCACAACCGCGAGAAGGTCTGTACCGCGGGCTCAGTTTCAACATTGGCACTGCATGCAGTTTTATGTTCCTATAGACCTTAAAAGATATACGATCGCTAACCTTTATTGTGCCATATTCCCACCCTTTATTAACTGAACTAAACGTAGACGACGTTCTTGTGAGGCCAGATCTCTTCGCTTCATAGAAACCCACAGGAATATCCAGAACTGAGTTAAAATACCTCACCTAATAACAACAACAACAACAACACCAGCTTTATTACCAAATAATAATTGAACTTAATTTACAACATAATCTAATAATACAGGAAAGGTAACATTTACTCAGAATAACTGAAAAGCTAATCGAGCTGAGTAAGATTAAGTAATGTTTAAGTATAGGAGATTGGTTGGCACTAAAGCTAGAGCAGAGCAGTTAATAAGTCAAAAAAAGAAGACAAAAATAAATAAATAAAGAAAGAAAGAAATAAAGAAATGAGAGAATAAATCAATAAATGAATAAATATATACCAGCTGAAAACTCATGAATAGTAAGACTGTAAGATGTCAAACTTGACTTTGTTTTTAAACGTTTTAAGGGGGAGGTGTTTAATGCTTTCATCAAGGTGATTCCAAACTTTAACAGCTGCATTTTCAAGTGAGGGGAGGGGACTAACTCTAAAAATCATTAAAACGCATATAATTCCGTTTCATAAGCTTTGTCCGGCAGTTATAACATATTTTGTATTAAATAAAAAAAATCAAGTGAAATACTTTTCTACACTTTTGAACTCAATTCAAGCATTTAGAGAAAGGGGTTAGTTACGAAATAAACTTTGTAATCACACTTAACGTACAGCGTAAATATTTGAGCCTGCGATACGACATTACAATCCATGCGTGACAATTGCGTGACTTTTCTCATTCCTTGACATCTTTGAAAGCAAAGCGAAAGAAACCAAGGTATCTAACCCTCCATTTGTGTCTATCATGTCTGTCAATGTTTCCAGCAAAGATTTTTGGCAATCAACCCCGGTGCAAGTGTCATTTCAGTGAAAATCGAGCATGTAAAAATTAAATCAAATGAAGAATGATCCTGGCAGTTGTGAACGCAATTTATGCCCGACCAGTCTTGAGAAGATGTTTGGGAGCTCACGCCACTAAAGCGGCGAGACTGGACAAACCTGAATTGAATGCACTGAGGGGAGACTCTCTTAATCAAAGGGCCCTGTTAGTCAACATCTGTGCCCGGGCTTTGTTTAATATTTTATTGACAGTGTAAATTAATGAACGACATTTTGAACTAGTACCCAGTCCCCTTGTTAAACAAATTTCACATTTCTTGCTATTCTAGAAAATTAACTTAAAAGTCCCAGCCACAGAAATAAAGTATATGTAATTGTAAACAGTATAACACCAATCGCAGCCTCAAGAAAGCAATTAAAAGTGGTGTCATTTTGTCAAATAGAATTTGAGCTAAAAATAACCTTAATAGGTCACGTGACAATACATGACGTGAAACAACAATCAAAATTATTGAACTTATGGTGAGGACGTATGTCATAAAGTTGTTTTGTCTTATATGGAAAGCTCAAAAAATTAGACCACCCCCCTGTTTTTTTTGGGTAGACCTAAGACCCATGCCTTAATTGTCTTGAGCGGTATCGTGAGGTCACGGGTTCAAACCCCGTTGAAGTCCTGATTTTTTTTTCATGCGAGGATCATTTCTTCCTTTCAGAGTTTATTTTCACAGCCATTATTATATTTTTACAGCCATTATTGCAAATTTTAGTGTTTTAGTAAAAAATTTTAGGCAGAGTGTCAATTACTTATAGAACTAGTCTATCAAAGTTTCCCAATTAGTAGAGGGTTCCACCCTAGGCTAGATCACTGACACTAAACGAGGATCTAATCAGTTTTTTTTTTTTTTGGCTTAGGGGTGTACCCGTTGAAATCAAAATTTCCTATATAAGGCAAGCTTCGATTTCCATTCATACATTGAAATGATGTTGTAGTGTCAAGGAAATCGAAACTTGTCTTCTATCGGAAATTTTCATTTTAACAGGTACACCCCAAAGCAAAAAAAAAAAAAAAACTGATGAGAGCCTCTCAAGCAGTTTTTTAGAAGGCTGGGTCAAGTGGGGGGGGGGGGGGGGGGGGTCATTAGATATAATGGTTTTTCGTAATATAACAGCACCCCAGAGGAATGACACTGAAACAAAATTCGGCACGTAGAAAGGTCTCGTCGTCCTTAGCATTTTCAAGTACAGTAGACGTTATCATGGATCAGGTGAGTGTCATGTGAAAACACTGGAAAATACTAAATAGCAAGGACCACCGTTGCAAAATAGAAGAGCCGGATCCTGTAATAGATCTAACCAGCTATAAAATTGTAAACTAGAAAACGGTAAGAAACAAGCAAGGCTGGTTACACGGCTAGGAATATATATTTAAACCAATATTTCGGGAGGCACAGCCTTCCTTCATCAGGGTGTTACATATTATGACCCTAAGATGAAACGACGTTACAGTTTTAAAAAAAGTTGTACATGTAACATGATATTATAATAAAGGTAAACAATACAACGTAAAATAAAAAAACGTTACAGTTTGAAAATTTGAAAAAAACGTAACAAGAAAACAAAAAGATAGGTATTATATTTCTTCTTTTCTGTTGATACCTAACGGTTCAAGAGTTTGACCTCTATCAATTAGATATGCTTCTCTGGCTCTTCGTACACCGTCACGATTAGATTTGGACAGTTCTAGTGGAATTAGTTGCATGTCAGAAGCGCTGTGACCGTTAGAGAGAAAATGTTCTGATACTGCAGTGGGTTTAGAGCTGTTGGTTTGTTTGTCGACTGTTCTACGATGTTCGTTGAAACGGTCCTTAAGTCGTCGTTTAGTTTCGCCTATGTATTGTTTGTGATAGTGATTGCATTGTACCATGTATATGACATTTTTGGAATTACAGTCAATGTGATGTTTGATAAATCTAGTTTCGCCGGTGGAATGAAAAGTATAGGTTGTAAGTCCATCAGTTATGTAGTTGCATGTTAAACAGTTGTGGCCACAGCGAAAGGCACCAAGGGGTTGATTATTTTTAGCAGGTTTACGTAGTTTAGCACTGACCAATAGATCGTTAAGATTGTTAGAACGTCGGAAAGCAACAAGAGGGGCAGCCTTGAAAACGTCAACGCAGCGGGGAGATGAAGATAAAATGTTGAAGTGTTTGTGAATAATAGATGATACGGAGCGAATAGCTGGATTGTATGTTATGACAAGGGGTACACGTGTAGGCTGGTTAGTATCGGAATTGCGTTGTTTGGGGGCAAGTGCTTCGGTACGTGAAATGTTGTAAACGCGTTGTATTTCGTTGTTGAGGTAAGAGAGATTGTACCCACGTTTGTTGAGATAAGACTTAAGTTCGTTAAGACGGAGTGCGAAAGTTTCGTCAGAAGAGCAGATGCGTCGAAGTCTGAGAGCTAAACTGAATGCACGAAACTTTCGCACTCCGTCTTAACGAACTTAAGTCTTATCTCAACAAACGTGGGTACAATCTCTCTTACCTCAACAACGAAATACAACGCGTTTACAACATTTCACGTACCGAAGCACTTGCCCCCAAACAACGCAATTCCGATACTAACCAGCCTACACGTGTACCCCTTGTCATAACATACAATCCAGCTATTCGCTCCGTATCATCTATTATTCACAAACACTTCAACATTTTATCTTCATCTCCCCGCTGCGTTGACGTTTTCAAGGCTGCCCCTCTTGTTGCTTTCCGACGTTCTAACAATCTTAACGATCTATTGGTCAGTGCTAAACTACGTAAACCTGCTAAAAATAATCAACCCCTTGGTGCCTTTCGCTGTGGCCACAACTGTTTAACATGCAACTACATAACTGATGGACTTACAACCTATACTTTTCATTCCACCGGCGAAACTAGATTTATCAAACATCACATTGACTGTAATTCCAAAAATGTCATATACATGGTACAATGCAATCACTGTCACAAACAATACATAGGCGAAACTAAACGACGACTTAAGGACCGTTTCAACGAACATCGTAGAACAGTCGACAAACAAACCAACAGCTCTAAACCCACTGCAGTATCAGAACATTTTCTCTCTAACGGTCACAGCGCTTCTGACATGCAACTAATTCCACTAGAACTGTCCAAATCTAATCGTGACGGTGTACGAAGAGCCAGAGAAGCATATCTAATTGATAGAGGTCAAACTCTTGAACCGTTAGGTATCAACAGAAAAGAAGAAATATAATACCTATCTTTTTGTTTTCTTGTTACATTTTTTTCAAATTTTCAAACTGTAACGTTTTTTTATTTTACGTTGTATTGTTTACCTTTATTATAATATCATGTTACATGTACAACTTTTTTTAAAACTGTAACGTCGTTTCATCTTAGGGTCATAATATGTAACACCCTGATGAAGGAAGGCTGTGCCTCCCGAAATATTGGTTTAAATATATATTCCTAGCCGTGTAACCAGCCTTGCTTGTTTCTTACCGTTTTCGAGTGTCATGTGACCATTTCCATGAGAAAATCACTTTTTTGAGGAGTAGGTGACGGTTGTAGGATATAACATAGCGTAGAAACGCTTTTCCTATGCATATTAATTATTTCCAACATCTCACCTTTGGAGTGACCGACCATCGTTTTCAACAAAAAAATTATTGGGACAAAGGTCATTTTTCGGCCCAAACTTCAACCTTTGGCTGTTTATAATTTAAAAACTAGAGCTGGTGAACAGTCGTTCCAAGCGTAGAAAGTTGGATATGTTGGATATCCATTTTAAACGTTAATTTAGTAATCTGTGAACAAAAAACCCGCCACCAATTCGATGATTTAATAATTTTTCATATTTGATCAGTCGACTGGTCACGTGATGAAAATTATACGTTAAGGCAAAAGACGACAACAAGGTTGATCTTCAGGGAAAGTTTCATCCTGTTCTAGGCAATCTGGAGAAAGATATTGGCGATCAACCATATTTCTGAACAGATTTTGAAATCCAGGTCTTAAACCGTTTGAGTCCTTAAATAATAGTCGTCGTCGTCGTCGTTGTTGTTTATGCAGCCACAGAGAAAAGAAAGAAACAAATGACAAATGTAACACAAGTTTTAAGCTCTATAACAAATGTATGACAAATACATGGTGATAAAGAGTGAAAATGAATCTCACAGACCAGTTGAACTTTGAAATAATCTTCTTCGTCTTTTAGAATGGCTGCAAAACTGAAATGATCGAAACATTTTCTCCTGATTTAATTCCACCATGATTCGAGAACGTGAGTGCATGACGGTAAATTTGTCTTTTTTCATTACTTTAACGCCTTTCATTTAGTCCCGGAATACCTCGCCAGCATTTTTAAAGCTAAACAAATTGGAATAATCGCGAAAGAGTTACAGGAACGAGAGAGATGAACTTTATTTTGAAATGACGTTTTCGTTGTCGTCGCCATCCTAGTTGCTATAGCTCCCTAGTCAATGTTAACGGAAACCTCCAATATCACGGTAAAGAATTCTTTACACGAACATTGAATAAGATAGCTTAATAACATCTGGCACGTCAACAAAACCATTTGGAGTTGGCTTAAAAGATTCCAATCGTGAACCGTATTGTGGCATCAAACAAAACCTTGCGGCACTCAAAACATTATTACACTGGATATCGCGAATGTCTGAGAGCGTGTTTGTGTCGGTCGCTTAGGACGCTCGCCTGTTATTTGGGTTTAATAAGCTTTACCCTTTTGCCGAGCAAATAATAGTACCCTTTATTCCTCATATAGATACATATATAAGATTGTAGATTTGGCCACAGTTTGATATTTTCGGAGTGGCCACTTCTTCCAAGCCATGATACTGTGGAAGTCATGTTTGAAGGAACTAGCGTTGTTGACATCGCTGCCATTCAGCTCTGCAATGAGTGTTGCATATCCCAACTTCCCATAACCACCGGATGTTAAATATTCAACATTCCACTGCACTTGATTTAGATCGTACATACAACGCAATATAATGCATTCGGTTTGCTGGACGGACTGTCCAGTGTTGTAGGGCAATTGGGTCCATTGCAGTTATACGCCACTGGCTGGAGTTGAGGGCCTTGTGTTCCAGTGGTGTTGCTCCCTGGAACACCTTCCGCGTCCACAGTGACGCAGATGTGATGCGCGGCCTCGCCATGGTGATGAGTCATTAAAAATCCGCGATACTGTGTCGACCATCCAGAGTGACACATGCCACGCCCTGGCGTGACTAGCGTGGTGGTTCTTCTCTCATGTATGCACACAGAGCAAGGGACTTGGAAGTAATCGAGTGTTCTGAACATTTCCGGCTTAGTTTTCTTCCACATCTCGCACATACGGCCCCACGATTTGCACGATTCTGGCTCTATAGCTCTGAAAATGCTCATGTTAGCACCGTATTTCACGGGTGACAAGAAAAGTCCACTATTTGAGGATTTGTATGTATTCTCCAGGCGGTGGGGAATACACAGATATTCCGAGCCAACTCTGGGGTTAGAGCGGGAATGGAGCGTTGCCACTTTACCTGTATGGAATGACAGAGAGTTAATTAGAGAGTCTCTTTCACTAGCAATCGTTCGTGGCGTATAATAACTGTAGGATATACGTTATAACAAATCTAATTACACCTTGTATTGCCCCATAACCTATATTTTGGAGCTGTTTTAAACGGAGGGTCGTAAAACCAAAACCGGAGCAGTTACTCTGGCCAGTCACAACGGACACAAATGAGTAAATCAGAATTCAAAGCAGTTACATGTAACCAGTATCAAGTGCAAGAAAATCATTGCTTGCGAGCAAGGCTCGATTGGTTTTGGTTTCTTCTCATTGCAATTGGTTGAGTAAAAGGCGCGAATTTTGCCGGCCAATCACTGAGCGAGGTAATGCAAAACCAAAGCAATCGAGAATGACTTTTCGCGCTCTATTGAGAACCACTTTATTTTGTTTCCACATGATTATACTCGCCGCTTATGAGTCCAGACTTTGGCGGAGAATCAAATTTATATTTTAATGGGTTATTGCGTAAGGCAATAACTTGCAACCATGCGGTAAGGTGCACATTTCACAATCACAGCTTGCATGCAGCCGCTCACTCAGCTAACATGAACTACACACACACCAAACTCACGACGTGTGTGCCTATGTTTCATCCTATCTGGACCGGACTGACCAATTGTAGTTTACTGCGACCGGATGAGGGTGGCGCTATTGGAGTTTTCCCCACCCCCTCCACCCCTACGTACCTAAAGCTAGAATAGCCTGTCCTCGCATTAAAATATATTCAAAAGCGGCGTCGGCCCAGACACTTTTGAAAAGGATCATGTTAAACCTTTCAAAATGTATATGTATTTCTTAAGTCTCCAATTTAGAGAACAGCTCTCGAGAGTCTTCAGGAATTCTGACTGATATATTCATGAATCCATTGTTCAGAATGGAAAACCTATTAGTAAGGACCACACCTGATTCGTAACATATACCTAACACAAGGTTTTATATGCAGTCCTGTAGATGATGTGCATAACATTTTTAACTTACCAGAATACACATTTTGTACTTCATTTCCTTGTATATCGGGGCATTTCGGGCTTCCCCAGATCGTAAAAACGGCGCTTCTTCGCTTTGTGCTTCTTTGTCCAGTTTGACTCCATGTTTCTGTAGTGGAGGTATCGCCATTTCCTTCGGTATGATCCTTGTTGTTTTTCGATTTCTGTGTTGGGTTACCCGAGGAATTAGTTTTTTCACCTTTTCTCTTGTCCTTCAAATATCCCAGTTTGCCTATAACAGAATCAAAGATATGTGCTAACTCCTAAAAGAAGGTCTCCAGCTACTAAAAAAATTATCTTCTCACACCAGGCAATATACCGTTCATTAATAACAATTTAAAACTACCGCCTTCCATTAAATATAGATACAGCCAAACCCCCTGTAAAAGGACAACCTTGAAACCAAACATGTCCGCTTACGGGAGGTTGAAAGAGTTAAAGTACCTTTGGAGGTAGGGTGTGCTAGTCATGTGTCTGCTTTGGAAGAAAAAAAAAACAAATACAAAAGAGCAACGGAAATTTTGGTAAGTGAACGCCGGAAACATTCGAGAACTACGTCATTCAATGTAGAAATAAATTGACGGAGGCGTACGTTATACACATGGAGTCAAACGGTCGTTTGATCTCGATTTTGGCTTAAGGGAGGTTAGTTTAGCTCAAGGAGTTTCAAAGTGGTGTGCTTGGTGTACGAATTGGGACATGTATACTTACGGGAAGCGTCCGCAAATGGACCCTCGACTGTAAGAACTCACTGATGACAATATACAAAAATTATTCGTTTTCTTCCCAAATTAAATCTATTCAGTAGCTTATCAACGAGTAGCAAGTCATTTAGTAATTCAGTGTTCCCAAACAATAAGACAAATCATACCTCCTTCACTCACGCGACACGGTCTTCCACGACCATCCGTCCCGTTGTCCGAAGTTGCACACTGAACTCTGAAAAAATACAAGAACAATCGTGTAACTATTGGAAATACAGAGTTTTATATATAAGCGAAAGAAACAATCTCATGCACAGCCTCTTATGGCAAACATTGCAACAGTGCCGCAATGTATATAGCTCCTCTTGCTTATACGTATGAAATTGTTAACTACAAAATCACTCTCAATTTCCCAGGTACATTGTGGCATTTAAAGAAATTATGGAAAATACAGCAGTAGAAGTCAGCTTTGCTCTTTAAATTGATCGAAAAATGTATGTCGTTAGGATTTTAGGCTTTTTTCGCTTTTATACAACCGACTCCATATCTTTAAGACCAACTTTTCTCGATTTTTAAATCTTCCTTTTAAAAAAGGAAGCCCAAAAAACTTCTTAGAGTTCTCATGTTATGAGGTTATGGAACCTCTATTCCTTTTCTCACGACTTCTCGCTCAAATATATGTTTGCATTTTATTGCCCCCCAAAAAATGATACTCTGCAATCTGAGGCAAATCAGTTATAAATACAAAACGTATGGGGAGGGGGGAGGGGGGGGGGGGGCGAGGGGGGTATAAACTTATGTTCGCCCTCTGAGTCTGAACCTTAATAATTACGATCATGATATTGTGGTTATGATGCGGTGTTATGTGAGAGCGGGTGAAATTGTACCACAAAATTCATTTTCTCAACACATCACGTTCGATTCACTAAGTTTACATTATAATCCCACGATAATTAAAACCTGCTGGCTATGATCAATCTAAAAATAACGTTTGACAAATTGCCTATCATGAAATAGAGCACACTTGGGATATGCTTGCTTGTCGGTCTTGTTGTTTTGATTTTTGAAGGGATTATAATAACCAGACGTGTATGAAGTCGTAGTCAACATTCCTTTAATAACGAATCATTAATGTCTTCTGGCTGTGTTTCCTTGAAACGTAACGTGAGAAACATTAAGTCACATTTTCTCAGGAGTATGCAGGGGTCAGTGAAATGATTGTGTATTTGCAAAGACGATGACGTGGTAGCATTCGGAAAACAATTTAATTGACAAGTACTTACTGGGCTCACCTAGATAAGTGTACTAAATGAACAGTCTTTCACGGTTTGAACGAGGGGAACAAACAGAATAAAGTATGGAGAAACTTGACTTAGAGAGACCTATAATTTCATCATAACAGAGCAGTAAGTTATGCTTGCATCTGTCCTAGGCTGTGTAATCAAAGAATAGCGCCCTTCGTTACCCATCAAACGTTTTTCGTCTCCTTACCCCCCATCCCCCACCTTTAATCGCTCAGTCGCTTAGTCCAACCTAACTTACATACATGTCATCTGTAAACCTCCGGCTAGTTAAAGCAAAACCACTCTTTCCGCATAAAACGGTCGTGCAGAAATCTTTGCGATATTCAAAAGAAGGAAACGAAAATTCCTCGATTTCTACCCGGTTACCTTAAGTTCAAGTGAGTTTCAAATTATCAACTTTTATGATAGCAATTTTGAGAATTAAAAGCGAGAGTTTCGCGAACTGAATATGAAATTACTTGGGACACTGGAAATTCACTCACGCATATCTTAAGTATTGCTATACACACTCGAGGCACCCGAGTGACTCCGGCTGTTATTAACCAATCAGAAAACATCTTTATATTGGATCCGATTATTTTCGAATTTTGTCGAATCGAGAATATTTGCTAGAGACCTCAGACTTCTAGGTAGTAAGCGCGTTCAGATCGAAGTATCATCGCTCTGCAGTTTATATGAATTTCCATGAAATGCCACCAAAGGAATAAACAGTGTTGAGAAAAAAAAAACGCATATGCTGCAAAGTCAAGAGAATTATTTGGCAACATAATGATAGAGTTAAAGAATAGTTTCGCCACGCTCCGATGAAGGAAATCAATAATTCATCGTACAAACCAGTCAGGTATTTGGGGAGATTGAAAGTAGTAATTTTTAGGATCTCTCAGTTATTATTGGTGCACCTGCACATGTCAATTATTGTCCATCAATAAACTGCGTGTGTTGAAAATAATACGTAAACATAATAACATCTTTAATTAAAATAGCTGTTTGCTGTGATTTTTAGACATTAGGTCCTCATTTGACGCTGAATAACAATTGCCGTTCTTTGAAACAAGCTAATGGTTCAATTAACAAAAAAAAATTCAAAACTTTGGGACTAAAATCTGACAAAGGTTCCTTTGGAAAGATATGTTTTCGTGTGCCGTGAAAAGCAGAAATAATAGTCAGGTTTCTTAGGCAATATCTTGGCGAGTTACTTAATGGTAAATGAAAATCTCACTTTCCATTCATAGCTTTCGCCTGACAATTAAGAGTGTTTGTAGAACGACATAAAAACATTGATGAAGTCATAAAACTTTTATCGATGAACAGGTTGCACACAGAAACAAGATGGTGAGCCAGCGCGTCTAGAAAAGATGCTGTATAACATGCACAGGCACAAGCTCTGTTTCAAATCAAGCTTAGAATCAACGCTATTACGATGGTCAACGATTTTCGAAAAAGATGCAAAACGACGCTTGGCCCACTGATCCAGCAGTCTTTAAGTGTATTATCCACCGATGTGACTGATAAAAAAGAAGATCACATATTTCACCAACAAGACCACAAAACCCAGCTATTGTATATTGCATAAAGCCCGTAATTCGGCTTTAAGCTCATTTGACACTGTTTTTTAGCTTCTAAAACTACACATCAAGCCCGCTAATTTTCATAAATCGCGACGACTACGGTGTAAACGAAATATCTTTGTTACTAAATTCAGTGGTCAAGAAAATCTATAATATCTGACACTTAATGAATACAAACAAGGTAAACAACAGTGTTTGGGGAATCCTGACTGGACGCCTTCAGTGCAGGGTATTACTACTTTGCCAATAGAAGTTAATTGTTTATTGCACTACATTAAGTTTAAAATGATTTATTTGACCTTAAATGAAGTCTCTAAAAACTTTTTTTACTGAAAACCTCTCTCTTCTACGCGTCTTCTTTTCTCGATTTCAATTTTCTGCTTGTTATAAAAGTCTAGAGAAATTTTATAATTCAGCAATTCGGATCGCTGTATTAAGACATGCTAGCTATGAAGAGTGATTATAAGTATTTTATGGTTGCTGAACGAGCTTTCACTTGTCGAAACTTAGTTATTTTTTTTTCCTTTTTAGTTGCCAAGCTATGCCTTACCTTATCTCCAATTCGGCAATGTTCTTGCGTAAAGCATCTACCATAGATTCGAGCTTTTGTACTTGCCTCCTAGTGTTTTTCAAATCGGCGCTGGTTTTTCCTTGAAGAGCCGCAAAAACTACAATGACAACGACGGCAGAAAAAACGACGGCGCTCCACATCACCCAAGGGTTTTTAATGTTTGTGCAGTTTGACGATGAGGCCTTAGGTTTCGGGAGTTTGGCTTGATAAACACAAGGTCTATGTGTTGGTTTAGGACTGCTGTGCACGAGCACTGGTACTTTAGCAACACATATCGATGATGTACCTGAATCAAGTGACATTTCCTTCGTGAAAGAAGCCTTTAACTTCGATTCTTCGGTCTTCATGGCAAAATTCCTCTCGGGGAAGCGTTTTCAAGTCAAGCGGAAGACTTAGGCATCACTAACATTGCACCCACAATCGTGTTTCAGCAACGGAAAACTTGGAAACATATGCACAACCTCGTAAATGACATAAAATGGGCTAAAACCTTTCCACGATAGATCAACTCTATGATAAAACACCCACTCGACAGCCACATCAGGAATGTCCTCGCTCAATCAAGATCTGGTCACGCGCGCGCGTTTCTCACTACGCTTTCACCTGTCCCCTAATAAAACTACCGGCGAATCACGGAAAGACTGAAAATATTCACAAGTAACGGCGGTCAATAAGCACTCATAGCGTGGTACGTAGCAAAGCTTTCAACAACGCTTTTTATGCCATCATTTCAATTTAAGCATCGCTTGTGGTAATAAGAGTTTTCGGCTTGTGTCCCCGCGTTTAGATAATTTTTAAAACTAGGGTAAACAAATCAAGCGATGGTTTTCGAGTTATCATATGAAGGCTTTGTTTCTCAGTCGGCATAAACTCAGCAAGATATTTCACAAATTCGCTGAGAGATTCAAGACAACTTGATAGTTAAGGCTGATGCAATCGTTTCCCAAAGAGATTTTCTAGAACCCCCCTTTTTTTTCTTTGTGGCGAAAACCCTTAAAATCGCGTGAGTGGGCGATTGGGTTTATAAATGACTGTGTAAAGAAAACTTTGATGCTCGCGGGAAAATAAAGAAATATGAAGTGACAGAGGGAACTTAATCCACTGGAAATATTCTTTACTTTCGGACATAAAGACAGGTATTTAGTAAAATTCACTATGGTATTTGAAGTTAGGAAGTAGTCGGTATTATTTGGAAACATCATACGCCATCCAAAAACGCGGCTTGCGTTGAAGTAAAAGCCTCTAGCTACTCCTAAACCTTCCCAAACATTAAATCCATTATATTCTGGCTATTCCTTTTATCTTTCCCGTTTAAACAATAGTGGCGTAATAGAGTGTTGCGTGTGGTCCGCTGACTAAAATGCAATAATTTCAAGCAGACACTTAAACGGATGCGGTCGCATATTTTACTTTTATATGCATGTGGTATTAAAAACATGCTATATTTAAAACTTTTGTAATGGATTTGAAAACGCGTGACATTTTAAAGTAGAGGAAAATGGCTATAAACCCGCCCTAGGTGAAAACAAAATTGAGGGGTAATTGAGTGGATAGAGATTATTTTTGATAGAAAGTTCTTTTGCGCATCTGAGAAATATTGGGCTTCAAAATGATTAAAAATAATAATTGTAAAGCCTTTTATCAACACCTTTAACTTGAAAAAGTATTAATTGAAGAAATTATTAAGCTTTCAAAGAGTAGGCTAGAATGAAAAAAAAAATGCCAGTAACTGTGACGGCAAATTGCCAGGTGGAAAACTTTGGGAGACGTTTAATTGGTTACGCCCTGGGCCTTTTCAACGTATATGTGCAAATGATGGGATCTAGGTGTTGGTCAATAAGAAAATTGCGCCAGAAGAAAAGCGCCTGGTACGCCATTGTCGACACAAACATATCTATTTATTTCATAAGAATGGAGCTCATTTCTAATCCACCACGACATTGATTTAAAATGTGTTACAACCAGATCAAACTTATTAACAGTAGGCACAAGGACAGGTACAGAGAATTTCGATGAGTGAAACTGATTCGAAATAACGAAAGAGAATAACCTGTTCTTGAACATTTGAGCCAGCTCCGACTGACTCTTAAATAAAAGGAAACTGATTCAAAATGTCTCTAGGGCGAGCAAAAAGTCTGCCAGCGGGTGGCTAAGAAAAACTTGAATGAATCGAACTTGTACTCCGAGAACTTCAAGGGACTCTTACTGATCGCCATATTGGAAACAAAAAAAAAAACAAAAACGATTCGGATTTGCTACACATTTTGTCAAAGAACAGTGCAAAATTGCCTGCAGTTCTGTTGGTGTGTTTTATTTGGTTTTTCTCTGGGGCTGAACCGATCGCGTTAAAATCATAAGCTGTTAAGGATTTCATCCATTGACTTAAACGTCAGAATTACTTCTTTCAGGAATATGCTGATTTTCAGCCTCCATTTCAAGGGATCAAATATATCAAGTGAATATAGCACAGTACAGCCTGCAGTGCAAGCGTTTTTTGGGCGGGCGAGTGCCATGTTAAAGGGGCCGTTCGTGTATTGGGTCACTATCTTGGGATGTGTATTGGGTCACCATCCAAGATCGTTTTCGCGAATATACTAAAGCTTCGCTCGCTCCAACTGAAATACCTCCCGCTCTGCATGCGCCGGCTGTGCACAGCATAAAAAACAGTACCACAAAGTAGTGCTTCTTAGTAGTTCATTAGAAAGGTGTCTGTTAGGATTACAGTCGCATTAAAAAGTTAGAACAAGCTAGTAAACAGCCATAGGTATCTGCGCCTCTGCAGCTTTCATGCAATCAAATGGGACATTTTGATTTCAAAAGATATATCTCAAAGGCAAAACAAAAAAATACTGTCGCGAGCCTCCTTAAAGGGAGTGCCTCTTAAAGCAGGGGTATGTTTGCCTAGTGTGACTGTACATTACAAGTATATTTTAACATTGCAATTGGAATCTGTCCTACTATTCCTTATTAGTATAAACCAACAAGCGTTCTATCACGAATGCCGTTCTCTGATTGGCTACGCTACTCGCTATCTATTTAACAATTAGATTATGAGCTCGAAATTTCTATCGCGTGATAGCTGATGAAGGCGTAGCCATAATCAGCTATCACGCATAGAAATCGAGAGCGAATAATCTAATTGTTTCGTATAAATCTACCAGTAGTTTAAAACTAAACAACAAATGATCTAAATCCTCCTCATAGACACTTCCAAAAAGCGAAGAAGCGGCCGCCATTTTGTTGACAACCCCTACTCGCTATCTATCACAGAATATAGATAGCGAGTAGCGTAGCCAATCAGAGAACGGCATTCGTGATAGAACGCTAGTATTATACTAATCTGTGATAGATAGTGAGTAGTGATTGTCAACAAAATGGCGGCCGCTTTTTCGCGTTTTCGAAGTGTCTGCGAAGAGGATTTAGATAATTTACTTGTTTAGTTGTTTAGTATATTTATACTAAATCAATTAGATTATTCGCTATCGATTTCTATGCGTGAGACGGGATAGAAATCTCCACTGACCTCATAATCTAATTGTTAAATATTGTATGTTGATATAGTCTGTGTAGATTACTACATATTCCTTGACATTGATTTTGATATTGTAATGTGCACGTAATTCAGTCGTCTAGACTGCGAATGTGTTTAATTCAATGAACGATTTTTCTGCTCAGACATTGAGGTAACCAATGCATTCTTCAGAAAAAATTAACCGACAAGAATTCCAAAGGGCTTTCAAATATGTGACGATATTATATGGCATTTTTGTCGAACTGAAGCTTACTTGTCCCTACAAAAATGTGCGGTTACCCCAGTTATGTTGGTAGGCTCTCATAGCACTTGTCAGTTATGACGTGCCTTTTCCGTATAGTCTTGAACCACCCGAAACTACTTTTGTGCTAGTGAGGGTGCACTTTCCTTTTAAGAAACCCCAGTTTCTCTGCCAATCC
This sequence comes from Pachyseris speciosa, assembly GCA_016490735.1. Classification (NCBI taxonomy): domain Eukaryota; kingdom Metazoa; phylum Cnidaria; class Anthozoa; order Scleractinia; family Pachyseridae; genus Pachyseris; species Pachyseris speciosa. The sequence continues at coordinate 1,006,637 of JAEMWC010000140.1, read as the reverse complement.
CGACCATCGTAGAAAGTCTGCGTCGTGACAATTATAGCTATTACATGCGAATACTTTTATCACCCTTATGTGAATGGTCACACAGTGATGGTGAGTATTGCTTCTTCTGACAGTTGGAAGGCTCACCTCAAGGAAGTAGAAGGTTAAAAATGTGTATCTTACATCAGATGTTTGTGTAAAGCCACTTAAGCGTTAATTGCGTTCAAATAATGGCCACGGTTTCCGGTTTAAAACAGCCAAACTATTTGAAAAATCTAACAATCTTTGTAGATTCAAACACTAATCGTATTTACTATTTTCTTTAAACACTGCGAAAGATTGATGTCTAGAAACTCTGAACTAGAATTTTTTTAGAATTAAACACCTCACACTCCTTTCAAACCAAAGTTTACACGATTAAATTGTTGCACATGAAGAAGTTTGCGTTTGAAAGAAAACAAACTATACGCATGGGTCTGGATCGCTCAGAATTAATAAATTATAACTATAAATTATAAAAAATAAATAATGAAAGAATCTTTTTGTCAAAGCGGGACAAATCTTCAGAAATATTTCGTAGCAGGCAGCAAAGAATTAATAAATGAGACAAGATATTTGCTGCAGCTAAGTTCAAGCTCGGGCATTTTGTCATCAATTCGTTGAATCAGAACAAGATTTCCTGAAAGTTGTAAACAACGGACGGAGATAATTATCAAACCCAAAGCCGGTCAGCTACGTAGATGGACAGACTTTGAAAACAATCATACAGTGCTCCGGTCAGTTAAAATAAGGGCTTACAACCTATCCACGTTTCCCCTTCTCGACAGCTAAGCCGCTGTTTCAGTTTCAATCAACTAATTTTGGAGAAACGGACCTATTTTGAAACTGGAATGTCTTTCCCGAAGATACTATACAGAGTCGACAAGATTTGAAACGGCTAAGAGAAAATTAATTTTGCGATAAAGGGTGGTAAAAGATTAACTCTTCCATACCATTAGCTTAAGTGCCTGAAGGATGTATTCCTTGTGTTCGCTTTATTTTTGGTTTCCCGCCAAGACCCACGTGCCGGCGCTTCAGAAAAATAACTACTTTCAAACATCCACTGTTTACGAACCCTGTAACTTACAAGATATTTTCTAGATCGACTGGACTGTGCCAGTTCTTGTGAAGACCATCGTTTACAGACTGCCCAATGTCATCTCAGGTCAAACCCCCACGTCACTTCGTAGTAGGGTTGTGGGTAACATGCATTTTGGATGTCTAAAAAACGATTACATTAAAAAAAAAAGACACATCGACATTCCTAGCTAAAAATGGAGGGATTTAGCATATGACTAGCAGATGTTATTGCTGGCGCGTGGAATGCCAATTCCGCCACTTGTAACGCAAAAAATGGTGTATCTGTTTTAAGATTAAAAGCAAAGAATCGTACTAGAGAACATAACATTAATCCACGAGTTGAGGTCAATTGGACGGCGCGACTCCCTCATATTTAGCATCCCAACGGAGCAATAAATATTTACGAAGGAGAAAACGAGAAAAGGAATTGGAACAGAGGTACGATACATTAACGAAAACCATCACCGCTGAGAGGACTGCTGTTAAAGTCAACATGCGAGAGAAGATTAAAACGTAGGCCAAACATGATCTATCCTTGAACACGAATTTCTACCCGATGATATAAATTAACGAGACACTTGCTTTCAACAGCACTGGGATTTTAGCGAACGAAAGCTTCAGCAGGCCAAAGGAACTTCAGTCAACTGAAGGATTTCGAAAAAGGTTGCAAACATTAGATACCAAATGGCATACCTGCGCTCTAACTTCTTCAAGTATCGCTTTATCTGTCGCATTTCCTGACGAACTGAAGAAACACTCTGTCGTTTCGTTCTTATGTGAACCGTTGCTTTCCTCCCAAACTCGTCGTGGAGAAAATCCAAAGTGCTCTCAACTTTGACAAGCGACAGCTCCATGTCCGCAATTCGCTCGCTGGCCTGTCGAATTCCGCGCAAAATATTGTCAATATCCACCGCCGAACCTTGTCTGTTTACAAGAATTTGAACTTGGCACACAGCATACAGCACAAAAAGGACAAATATCAACAGCTTCGTAGAATTGCAGTTACTGCATGCTGGTTTTTCCGATACTTCGTTGATGCTTGGTGATCCCGAAGTCATCCCTGATTTTCTGCCCATGGTAAAGATCGCATTTCCACTTTGATGTTGTTTGATGTTTAAAACCACTTAAGCAAATTTCTCACAGATTTCCGAACGCAGTCCTGGGTCATGCTGTTTGGTAAGTTGAATGCAACATTCAAGTAGATTACACGCTCACGTACACGCCGGTAACAAAACCGATTAGCGCTATACAGCCCTTGAAGCAGAGTTTCCCCGTGGAAGTTGTCCAACCACTTAGATGTTTAGCTTCCTTTCGACGACGTTCATGAATAAAGTGTTTCTGAGGTCAGAAATTTAACACCACGCACAGTGATTGATTCGTGGTGCGCAATTCCACGATGATTAGTAATGTGAACCGCCTTTCATCTGAAACTCATCTGCTCTGATCGTGATGAAAGACAACTGTTGATAACTTACCTGTCTGCACTCACCAGTTGAGGATATGCCTCATTTGTAACACGCGTTAGATGCAAGGCCTGCGGGTTTCGTCCTTGTCCGCGTTTTGCTGTTTGGGTGCTGCCATCATTTTACAATTTTTGCACATTTCTCAAGTACCGGTAAGTGTTAGAAAGAAACCAAAGGAAAATATCTCCCCCCATTGATCTCTGTAGCTACGAGCTCAGAATGGGTCAGTGCATGTGTGTATTCTCTTTGCTTTATAGAGATCAGATTCTAATACTCTTTTAAAGCCGCTTAACTCCGAAGAGTTAATTAATTCAAACTAGGATCATTTTTTTCTCTCCCTTGGGATTATTTATTTATTTATTTATTTTTATAATAAACTTTCTCTACCGTAAATCCAATATAGCCGTCATGTATACCACTTTTGGGTGGTCTCTCCCATTTTTTAAACCGACGGCAAAAACTGGCAAACTTTGAGTTAGGAAAACGTCTTTGTTTTTTATCCGCATCGCGTTTCGTTTAACCAACGTAGACTTATGTCACGTCAGAAGGTGATACGCTTTTGGTCACGTGTGATTAAGCTGATCAACAGCCGGTAACAAGCTACATTTGAGAAGAAATGGGAAGAAATGATCCGTTCCCTTTGCCAACGGGAATTGATTTTCGTGTTTCTCGCTTCACTAGTTTGACAGATCACGTTAAATCGAAATGAAACATTCATCTTTTTTGGCTTCAACTACTACCCTTGAAAAGATCTATGGCTCTATGAATCTATACTTTATAATATAATCCCTCAAAAGAAATTAAAATGGAGAGGAGAGGTGCAGCAAGTAGCAAGAGGGCGCCGGGGAGACTTGCAACGGCCATAATTGTAAATCTACACTGAGATAAGTGGCAAAGACGTTTGGAAGGTACCAGATAACATCGAATTAAACCAGTCTCAGTGAAAACATGGGTTGGGTGTAGGGAGGGGCGTAGAGGCTTCTCAACTTACAAAGCGGTTGTCGTCATTGGACTGAGTGGAGTTGAGTCCATTCGTGAAGCAGTTAGCACTGTTGCCAGCACGTGTAACTGACTGTATCTTAATAACAAAAAGAAACATTAGGGGTACCGTAAAAAGCAATGTACGTGGTAAACCTCTTGTAGGTTAAAAATATAAGACTAGTTTGCTACCTTGAGACTTGTAAAAAAACGTAAGTAGAAATTCCTTTAGACGCAGCTGTCTCTTTTCAAGCAGCGTTCGGTCAATCAAAGTAGTCCAGTAATTATTTGCATTTGTTGTCTGGGATGGGTGGGAGAAGGATTTGCGAAGGGCAACTTGGTCCGGAGGCGGTAATGGGGGAGGGGAAGGGGAACCTCTTAAAAGTGGGCTGCATGAAATGATTTGTCGGCCAGTCTTAATGTTTCTGTAATGATGACTGAAATGATGAGCTGAAAGTGAAAGGATGCAATTGTATTCGTTTTGTCATAATTTGTCTTACTACCCGACAGTGATACACAACACATGCTGACATATCCGTCTCTCTTCATCTGAGACTGTTAAGGACCCTCTTCAATTGAGAAAGTATGTCTTTGACCCGTTTGTCATTAATTATTAAACTTGTTTTATTACTGAGTTAGAGTGCAAAGTAAATTAAAGTATAAACAGATTTAAAAAAGTAGCTGTCAACTGGAAGATCGGAGGGCTTGAGGCACAAAAATTGAGCAATGGAATAAAGTTGAACTGAGCAAACTGGAACCTCAATATATAATTGGCGAATAAAAAACTGAAGCCAGTGAAAATTTCTGATCTGTCATCAGTGGAAAAAAAATGCATGGATTATACACTGAGGCCATTTAATTACTAACTGTCAGTGTCAATTGGTCTTGAGGATGTATCATGATCGAGATCTCAACCTTTTTGAGGACACTTGTCTGCTTCCGACATTGCTTCTAAAAGTTATTAGTTTTGCGGATATTATTTTATAACCATTTAGCTAAGAGCTGTTACCTTTCTTCTATAATTTTCATTGCTGTACAGGCTGTATAACGTGGAATTTTCAGTTGGCAAGAGTAGCGGTAACTTGTCGGATTTCTGGTATTTGTTGTCGCTGTTGTTGTTGTTTGCACGTGTTCGGCGAGGGAACCAATTTTCGCGAATTTGAATTTCGGCCTCTGCCACTTGCCGGAACAAATTTTGCGGATCTAGGCGGCAGTAATTTGTCAGGTATTTGACGTGAAAAATTCATATAGTAAAGCAACAATGGATGAAATGTTGTCTTGTGCTTAATTTCATCTCTTGTGGTTACTCATTCATTGTGACTCCATGCAATAGAAAGGTGTGCAGTTCGTGTACCATCTTGGTGGCCCCCAAATAGCAGTTGTAAACTGACGTCAGCCTTAATATAGGTTTCAACAAGAGTCACGGCTCTTGTTTGCAGTCAGCAGTCATTTGATATTCCATTCCAGTAACCTAAATGAATCGGAATAAGTTTCCGTGGATTATTTTTTCGCGTAAGATCTTCAATTCGTTCTTTACAAAGACCTGTAGAAAGCACTATATGAACACTCGCTTTGCAACAAGGTCTACCTTCTATCTTCCAAAACTTCGAACAAACTATGGTTAATTCCATATTTGATTTATGAGACCTAAAATCGACGAAAGATTCAAAATTCTAACTTCGCTGTATCAACTCAACTAACGTAACAATTCAATGGGCCATTTTCTAAACGAGTAAGGGCCTGGGAATGGATCCAAACTTCATTGAAAATAAACGAAATTGAACTAAATCGATTCTCACATGTAAGGGTATCTCAAAATAAGCAGTTTCAGCACGTTTGAGTATGTTTGGTTGAAAAGCCGCTAGATAACATGTATTTAACAAATGCCTCTATCCGTCCAAACCATACAAAGTTTCTAATTTTCACGATTTTCAAACGCATTTTTTCACCTCCAATTTAACTAAACAGCGTCAAAGTTGGTTAGGTGGCCATTTTTGAGATGCTCTTCCATGCAGTGGAAACATTTTTTTTTCCAATCGATAAATTTTAAAATCTCGTTTCTAGGCCCTTACTCGTTTAGAAAATGGCCTATTACATATTTTCTACTTTGTTAACAACTTATTTCTTTATATTCGTCTCCTGTTTATTTCTTTCTTTCCTCATGTTATTATATATGTATGTATATCTTAACTAATATATGGTGGCCACCCAACTAGTTTAGCTTCAGTAAAGTTATTTTGGATGACCTGTTACTGTATGTAATTTAACATTAACATGTACCCTAACATTTCTAAATTCGGAAAAAAATTGCGATATCGCAGGAAATCTGTTAAGTACGCACGGCGAATATTGAGCGCGCTGTGGCAATATATTTGGACATACGTAATAATAATCGGTAATGTTTCAGTCTCCTACTCTCACGGTTTCGCTACCCAGGCATATACACTTGCTTTCCTGGTTGAAATTCGTTAACATAAACTTTTGGAAAATCAAATTTTCTTATGAAGATAGCTACGTAAACTGCACACAGGCTGACGTCCGAATCTCACCCCATAGAAGAATTGTAAACCGGCGCTACGAGACTATGTGATATCTGACTGCGGTCGTTCATCATATCAGGGGGAGACTACAACTGTATAAGGTTATTTATGGCCTGCCAAATTAAGGCTTTTCCCTTAATCGGTTTGGCTTTAATCCAAGTCTGTAAAGTGTTATAAAGGGAGAGGCAATTTATAGTGTAAGAATTTCGGCGGCGATTAGCGAAGAATGTGAACGCTTTGGATGCTATAAATAACCAAAGGCCACAACAAAATATCAAACCGACCAACATACTGTTGGCTTGTCCGCTTAGCCCTGTTGATGATCTCATCTGTATCCTCTGCAGCCAATGGTCAATGGAATTTGCATAAAGTTCTCGGGAATCAAAGAAAACCTAAACTATAAAGCGTATGTTTCAAGGGATCGATCGTGTCCTACCGGTCAAAGAAAAAGGAAATACGATTAAACAAATTGAAAAATAAACAATAACAATAAAGTCAATAACCGACGCTAGATATGTAATCCGGATTGATATCTTGAACGTGCCAAAATACTATAATACTTGCTATGGAGTTTCAGTTAAAACTTGATTTTTAATTCGCCTGAGGAGTTCAAAGGTGTCGGAATCAGATTGAGATTGTTCTGTCTGGAGTGAGAAGGTTGACGGTGTATCAAGTTTAGCTATTCTCTCGCAAATGATGCAATATCACATTTTCCTATACATTTCCCCCCCCCCCCCCCCCCAAAAAAAAAACTAATGTTAGTCATCTCTGGGGTTTGGCGAACCGAGCGGACCACCCGCATAAAAATTATGACGAGTATCCCCACCCTCCCCTACCACCTGCCCGCCCCAACGGTGATTAAACTCTTGAGCTCAGTTTTAAAGGTCAAAGCTGAACAATTTAAACAGATGCGCTAAGCTGCTTTTTCTGACAGCCGCGTAATCCGTCTGCACGTGATTAAACTATATGTCTGTGTCACACATTGTAAGGATGCCGTTCATTTGTAGTATATAGTTGAGCGAACCAGAAGATATATTGCTATCGTTAACGTTATACTATAGCGTTATATCGTTTTGTTCCAATATGACTTCCATCACTTTCCGAAATCGACTTTATATATGGGTTGATTTTGTGCTCTCCGCTTTGCTTTCCACTCTCCGTAAATTTCCTTTTCGTTTTTTCTTAGATGCAATAATAATTAAAATAAAATAATGATAAAAATATGATTGAAATATTATTCCTTCCTTTCTTTCATTCTCTCTTGTTCACAATACACCATTTTGCTAATGATCAGTTCCTGATGAATTAGGGTAGATCCAGTCCTTTGCGGGGGCAAACGGTCAAAATTACAATTTCAAATTACGTCCTAAAATGGCCGTTTGCCCCCACAAAGGACTGGTTCTACCCACAATTCACCAGCTCCAGGAACTGCCTTCATTAGCAAAATGGTGTATTGGTGATGACAGTAGCGCTGATTGCAATCTGGGAACGAGAGTGTGACGTAACGAACTAAAGGGTCAGGAGTATGTACAAGCGTAGATGATTGAGTCACCGACTGAACTTACAAAGCTAAAAGAGGAAAACTAAGCTACACTCCTGTCAGTATGTTTCTCCATGCAGCTAGCGAAGGTTTTTGGCAAACCACCGCCAGAAGAATCATCAGAGAAAGATGTTCGTCCATTTCATGAGCGATGTGAAGTTCGTCGAGCGAGCCTCTTAGGGCTGAAGTGAAAGCAACATTAGTTCGTGTTGGCAATCAGCAGTCCGGTGTTTCATGCCATGTTTTACGGCGAGCTGGCGGAGACGAAAGATTCTGTCGAGATCTCTGACTGTGATTACGACAGCCGGTTGGAATTGTTTCGTTTTATTTACAGCGACGAAGTGAACTTGACCCCGGACAATGTGATACAGTTGATGTTTTTGGCGAAGAAATACATGCTGCCTTCCCTCGCCGACAAATGCTTCGCTTACCTGCAAGAGCTGACACGTCCCCAGTCGTCTTCATATAGCACACGGCAAAGGGAGCGAAGCACGCGAGGTGGAGGAGCAGGGGATGAAAAGTTTCACCGCCCCCTCTCCTTCTACCTTTTCGCTTTCTCTCCTCCCCTTTTCTTTCGCTTTTCTTGCCTCGCTTTCTTTTTCTCTTTCTCCCTACCCATCTCACCTTGCGCTCCTTTTCTCGGTACCCATCTCTCCGTGCACTGTATGAAGGCGACTGGGGAAGAGTCAGCTGCAAGAGAACCTTGCCGGAAGCAAAGAAATATCAAGAGAAAGATCTCTTGGATCACTTTCATTGTTTCATGACAGTACAGAGGTCATTGTTAGAGGAACCGGCTGAGAAAGTGTCACTGACTATCATTGTTCAAAGTCAATCGCTGGGCTGAGAAGGAATGCGAGAAGAAAGGTATCGTTGCAGACGGTTCAGTGAAACAAAGGATCTTGGAGAAAGGATGCCGGTGAAAGGAATTCGTTTCCCTTTGATGGAGAAAAAAGAGTTTGCTGGTCAGTTGTCCGATCCAGTGTGACGGACTTACTAACAAAGAGGCGTACGACTTCAATTTCATGAAGTGTTTTAACTCTGCAAAATGTTCCAGAGGGATTTTCTGGGAGGAGAAGAACTGTGGACTAAGCGTGATGTTATCCCTCTCTATGAGTGGAGGTTGCGAAATTAGTACCTATTCCGGCTTGAATGACTGCAGGTCACGCTGCGTGCGGCTGCGTCTTTTTGGCAGCGAATAGTAAATATTCAGTTAACCGGCTTTACGGTAAGAAATTCCCACGGTGATACTATTGCAACTATAAATGACTTTTCATCAAAGCCTATACAGAGTGAGTAACAGTTTGTATCTTCAAATGAAGAATGATCCTCGCAGTTGTGAACGCAATTTATGCAATTGCGAAAAGAAGCCTGAAAAAAATTCAGGACTTCAACGGGGAAGTTGAAGTCCTGAATTTTTTTCAGGCTTCTTTTCGCAATTGCATAAATTGCGTTCACAACTGCGAGGATCATTCTTCATTTGATTTCATTTCCGCAGTTCATATATGATCCATTTCACATATCATTCATAGTTTGTATCTTGTGAGAATGAATATATGAAAATCATATATTTGAACTTCGGATTACTTTCACTACTGCTTAGGTAGTGTTCATAACTGCGATGATCATTCACATATTAAATCATTAATCCGCAGTTCAAATGATTTTCATATATTCATTATCATATATATTCACCACTCACGGGTATATTACGAACCAACAAAACGACCAGCTCCCAGATGGCTTGTTAGCTCAGTCGGTAGAGCGCTGCACTGGTATCGCAGAGGTCATGGGTTCGAATCCCGTACAAGCCTGAAACTTTTTCAGGCTTTATTTTCAATACTGCTTAGGTAGTGTTCATAACTGCGATGGTCAGTCACATATTAAATCAGTTTGTATCTTATCACGGTTTCGAAATAATTCTTGATAGTCCGGTCATTTTAGTAGCAAACGCCGAGTTTTCTCTTTATGCTATAATAAACGGACCATCTTCTTGGTGCACACTGGGTGGAAATCGGTCTGTGATAGAAAAAGATGGGTGACATTTTCGTTTTGGTGCAGTTCCAATTCAGACTCAAACATTTTAGGAGAGGAATCATTATCCTGTGAAAGTGTTTTTTTTTTTCCTTTGGTCGACTTAGTCACCGTACTGACCATTCATTTTGCGAGTTGAGAAATTGTATCAATTTGACAATCTTTATCCTTGACGCCATAAACTGTAACTGCCATAATCAAAATGTCAGGTCGATATAACATTAATTCAGCAAGTTTCAGTCTTACGGCCTTTTAGTTTAGAGCATAAAACTGCCTGAGTACAGAGAAATGGATTTATATAAGTATGATATGTATTTACTACAAGCTAAACCCTGAATCTTGGGTGATCACTGGACTTGGAAGCAGCTTGCAGACGACGTTGCAAAGTCATCCACATAACACATGGCCATCAACCTACTAAGTCATTGATTAATTACTGTAGATAGACTGTTCATTTCCTTTCTCGTTTTGTTTATAATAATAATAATAATAATAATAATAATAATAATAATAATCCACTGAAAGGTGGCTCTTCATCTGTAATGATTGTGTAAACTCTCAATTCGTGTAAATAGATTTATAAAAATTAATTTTTGATGTTTAATATATGTTGTTTATACTAGTAAGGTGTCCTTGCTCATACATACATACATACATGTATACATACATACATATACATACATACATACATACATACATACTTACTTACTTACTTACTTACTTACTTACTTACTTACTTACTTAAACTTACTTACTTACTTACTTACTTACTTACTTACTTACTTACTTATGTTCGAGGTTTTAGTTTACAATGCTTCTCTAGTGAGATCGGACGTCAGCCTGTAAAGGCGCCTCTGGCTGCCGCTATCAGTCAATATTTAATCTCACCCACATCCATCCCACACATGAAACAAAGACAGATGAAAGGTAGAGATAGACACTACACACTACGTCCCCACTCTTATCACAGAAGGAGTTCATACTTCAGTTATCGTTTGACAAATGATAGCTGCTACTGTTTATCATACTGGTTTTGGTTCACTGAAGTTAATACGTTCACACTATTATTTACCAAGGTAAAATAGTTCATCTTGCCCTGCTCTTTAAGTGCATCTCAAATGCAGCGTCTTGATTGGTTGAACTTCGTTCACACAACGAAACTATTCAAAATATCATTGGCGGTTCTTGTGCCGCGGTTCTTTTTTTCTTCTTTTTTTTTGCTCTATTCCTGATCATGACAAATTTGCCTCGGTTACATACACACAGCACACAATTTATCGTCGTAACGTAGACATTTATCTTTGTAACGTTTTATGCGCCTGTGTTATAACCCGTCGTGTTTGATAATGCTAAAAACCCTACTGGCGTGAAAAGGGCAAGACACGACGGGAAGATATTGATTGTGGACAGCTTTGTCGCAATGGTCGTACTGAAAGATTTCAGCTTTTCCGCGTTTATTCAGTTTCAAAAATACATCCTACATTTATTTGTTTCGTCCCGCAGTTCACATGTTTGATTCAGTTTAAGATACTCCTATATCAGAACAAAAGAGTCAAAGTTCAGGAGTGATTTCATAAAATTGTCACTTACAGAAAATTTTAATTTTTAGAATACTATACCAGAGATATTAATAAGCTTTAATAGAAAGCGGTAGCAGAAAGCCATATATTAACATGGTGGTTTCTGGGCATTAGAAAGCGCACGTGTTTAATGAATTAATCAATGTTAAACAGCACGGGACGATAAATGTTGTTTATCCATTCCAAAAGTACGCCCTGGAGCTGTGCCACTGATATCAAAAAGAACATCTTTTTGTCGTATCATGCCTCCTTTAAGCTTGCGCCAGATGTTTTTGTGCAATCTGTTAATTAAGATAAAACGTCTTTTAAGTACTGCAGTTTTGTGTGCCCATTCACTGGGAAATTTTGAACAATACCAGAAGGCGTACTTGTCTATTCATTCACAACTGTGTTTGCAGCATTGTGTGGTAATTGAAAATTCAACAACGAAGTCGTTACGCTTCGGTTGTCGTCGTTCATTTGCATGAGCGAATGTAAATGCCCTCTTCTTAAAAGGTTTATCAACGTGACGTTCCCGTGGAATGCGTACAGCGACAGGAAGAAGTGAGCCACCCGCTAAACCACGTTGGCAGCCATATTTAGTGAAAATGGTCGCTTGTCTGTTGCATTCACGAAAAATCCCCGCTTGCTCCGGTATCAGCTCGTGACCGTTTAAGGCGGACGTGTTTACAAAAACGAGATGAGAGGAATTGTGCAGTCTTTCATTCGCCGCTGCGTTTCGTTGTCGTTTTGGCAGTTTGTCCAACTCGTTGTCTTCGTCAGCTACTTTTCAGCTCAGTATGCCCTTCATGTACAGCTAAGCACTCGTCTCAACGAAGCCCTTGGAAGGCTGGACAAGCTGGAGCAGTGGATGAGAGATAAACGTCATGAAAAGGTGCATACGGAAATTTTTGATGTTAAGCAAAGTCCTGGTCACACTCGTGGAAAGCGGTTCTCCGAACAAGGTCACTTGAATAAACTTTGGGAACGAATTGAAAGTTTGGACAATCGGTAGGTAAAGCTTATTATACTACGGTCCGTTGAAGAATTCCTGAGGCAGTGAACTCGTGAGGCAAAGTTTTCTAAACATGTTAATAGCGTGAATAACCCATTTCAAACTAATTCTAAGGTCTTTGAGTGTTTTTATTTACGAATGACTGACTTTCTTACGGTCTTCGCTGGCGTTGTTATGACATGCACTCATGTACATGTCAGTAAACATTTAAAAATAAACAAAAAATCTCTCGCGTGATGCTGCTATTAGTGCGCATGTGTGCCCTACTTTCTTCATCTGACTACTAACTATATTTTCAAAACACATGGGATATCGCCGTTGTTAATTGATATAACGTAATTGCTAGGATGTGTTTATCCCGACTCGTCTTGTTTGTTATTAGATCTGCCTCGTAGTCCCATTAAAAAAAATGTGGTCATATATGGAAAAGGCATTATATGAAATTAGTAGAGTGCGAAGCATGCCACGAATCAGGACGTACAACAAGCTGTTTTCTAGTTCCGTAAGTTCTATACTGATCAGTTTACATACCGTTTCGCCAAAGCCGGTTTTCTTGCATATCTAGAGGTCTTTTTAATTGGGTATCAGGGGGTTGAGGTCTACAATCGTGGCCAAAAGTTGTTGGGACCCCTCCCCTTTTCGCTCTAAAACCCACGATTTAAAGTATGTTCTTTGCATTTTGGAAAAAAAAACAAAACAAATGGAAGCCAGTGTAATTGACCCCTTTCGCCTAGCAATGTTAAAATGTAATTGGCCCCCTCCCCCTAGCAATGTTCAAACATTGACAGGGGGAGGGGGTTAAGGGGTTGGGCCGTCTTGGGCAGTGTTAGTCTTAAGAGAGGCTGTTGAAGTCATCTGCCATGAACTGTCCCAACACTTTTGGCCAGGATTGTAGTTACTTTGAGGAACGAGGATACTTCCAGTACCAGTCCTGTCGAACAAGAATTATTCTTGTCACTTTACAACAGGCGAAATACAAATAGGCGAATTTTCCTTTAAAAAAATGGCTGGATTAATGCTATGGAAACTATTGGTTTGAGGTTGAGGATATAGGGTGGCCTGCATAGCAATAGGTAGCAACAGGAGCCCATGTTATGGGCTTCTGGTACCAAATTTAAAAATCGGCTTTACGTTTCAAGCTCGTCCTTTGTGAATCACAAAAAAACTTCTTGTAGCTTAGTTTGGCTCGTTTTCAGTTGGTTTCATCTCACATCCTTTGATGTTCTACTAGGAATGCCATTTATGTCAGTGAGCAAGGCAGTGTAAACAAGATCAAAGTTCCCGTTTTGTCCACGTTTTTTTTTTTTTTTTTTTTTTTTTTCAGATTTATTCATAAACCTGAGTCGTGTGGTGTAGTTCAGTGATTGCATCCCTGATGGTTCGCTTTGCATTTGCTGAGGAAAATTCAACGCGCCATGCCTCCTTAATAACATTTCGAACTTTCAATAAAAGCGATATCTACAACCATCTTCTCGATCTCTCCCTTTTGCGTAAGCAGTGTGCACGTTATATGTGCACTACTGAGATAAAGCCAACAAGATTGTATAGAAACATTAGGAACCAACAGTGTGCACGTTATATGTGCACTACTGAGATAAAGCCAACAAGATTGTATAGAAACATTAGGAACCAAGGACTGCAAATCGAACAATGCGAGCACCGATGCGTAATAAGTTATCCTCTTCGCATTCATAAATCAAGAGCTGATAATCATCAAGCACTTGACATTTAATTGTTATTGGACACATGACCCAAACAACAAGTTCTTATCATTAGAGGCCATTTGCCACTACAGCATAAACAGAAGTTTAAGCGTTATTGTTGGTTGAGCATTCCTCAAACGTTTTCGTGAACCTGATATCAACCCCCGTCTTTAGGAAAAGTGACAACCTGTTTTTCTTTATTTTATGTGTGTGTACGTTACTTTTAGTAGTTGTTTTGAAGAAAACCAATCTTTAACCAGTCACAATAGAAATGAACAAAACAGTGAACCAATCACACCTTTCGGACTGAAGTTAAATGCAACGAGCGCGCGCGAAAGCAGGTGCGAACACGCGCAATTTACGCTTGCATTAATTTCATTGGTTGGAATATATTGAGGCTAATGTTTCGGCGAAGCACAGTGTGGAGCAAAGCGAACCAAAGCAAACACAACACTCACTTGAAAACTCATGTAGTGTACACATTGTTATGAATCCCTTTATTTCCCTTGTATCCTTACTATCGTCGTTAAGGGTTTAGTCGAACAGATCGAAGTGAAGATCGAACTTTCCGAGGTTTCAGATCTTACTTGTTGGAACCACAAACGTGGTACTAAATCCGATCATTTTGCAGAGGGAAGTTACTGATCTGCTGATCGATGGATGTCCTTTTTATATAATAGCCAAATCAATGCGCGCGCTCTGATTGGCCAATCAGCTATAGTTTATTGTGCCAGTAGACTCAGAAATTTTGCATGTCTTCCGAATTATTATCTACTCGCCTGCGGCAAGTGATTTACAAATTTTTCGAGTGTTCTTCCAACATCCCGCGTGGTTTATCAGCCTGTAAACCATAGAAACTTGTGGTGTATTGCTTAAACAACAGCAAACCTGCGATAATGTAAATGTAAATTCTTTGGCACTTAGCTACTCTGGCTAGTTCACAGGTAATCCACTTAAAGAAAGAAGTTGAATCAAATAATTCAGTCAACTAAACATAACAGGGTTGAGAAACCCAACTTGCAGGAGGCAAGTTGGCTATTTACAAGCGTGGCCACTGACTCCAGTTAGTGGCTAGAGTGCGACTTGAACCCGGTGCTTCCACAGTCCAGCGCCCTAACCGCTCGGTTACGCTGCCTTCCCTCAAGATGAAATCCTTTTCCTTGCTGACTATCTACCTACCCTTATATCATCCACTCTTACTCAGTTTGGCCCTCATTGGCGCGAAATGTAACTTCCAGCTTTAATTTTGCTTTGTAGCATTGCAGGTTCATGCAATTTTACCTCGTCTCACCGCGGAGCGTTCTGCTGTGTCCAGGGACCACCGGGAGGGAATGGCATGCCGGGTAAAAATGGAATACCGGGGCGTGATGGCAAGGATGGAATTCCAGGAAGAGACGGTGAGCAGTCAGATATACTGCAGTGATTTCAAACGAAAAAGAATACTTAACTGTAGAGGTTAGGTTTATTTCTGCTAGACTGGAGGAGCGCAATCCCAGAGTGGCCTTTTAGGAGAATCTCAATGGGTTAAGCTCTCAACCGTCGAACGGATCGGTTACATTTTATCGTCAGTCAACCGTAAAACTTTCAATAGCATTTAAATTTGGAAAAAATTCAGTCACTCAAATAGAGTATAGTGACTTATCAAAGAACACAAGGAATTTTTAAAACTCGTAGTAGATGTTTTGTCGTAATCAACTTTACCCGTCATCCATCAAAAATCTTCTTTTTTTTTATCGCCAATCGTCAGAGGCTTCCCAGTCCTCTGCGGATGTCCTTTGGAAAACATAGTTCTACAATTCTTGCCATCTGTGCGCTGTTTGGGTATGTCTTTGTTTCTGTTGCACACTTCATGAAATTGAAAATCAATGAATGAATAATTAACTGACTGACTGACTGACTGACTGACTGAATGAATGAATGATTGGTAGCAGTAACAGTATATCTTTATGGTGCTTTACTCTCACAAGGAATTTTTAAATTTTTTGGGACACCCACTTGGTTAGTTCTTACAACTATTTGGGTGCCCCAAACTCCACGCAACTAACATAGTATTTAAATATTCTTTTCTTGCTCTCCTTCTTCATTTCTTAGATATCCTTAGTAACAATAAATTGTAAATTATTTTAGTATCTATTTTTTGTTCTCTTATTGTACTGCATTCCTTATATTGATGTTTGTAACACTACTGTAATAATCTTTCTTTCTCTAATACACTGTATTTGTGTGAGTTTAAATAAAATTGAATTGAATTGAATTGAATCACAAGGGAGGTATTGGTCTCTTTACAATAAAGAGTCTAAAATTCTAACGACTTAAAATAACAAAATAATAAACTAATTTATCATTTAATTACATACATTACGGATATCATGGTACCCTTGGCAACACATCAAGAAATGCTGCTCATCTTCTATGACATTCGTCTTACAAACCAAACATGTTCTATGTTCCACAGGAATTGGTGTTCCTCCCGTTTTCGTACTTTCCAGTTTGTATTCTTAATGAGTTGGCTCCTAACCTGAGCTTTGTTAGGCTTACTCTGTGGGTTGGATTTCCAATTTTCTCCCGATAATCTTCTATCTGGTAATCTCGTTTAATTTCCTTATGTGCGAATTTTTGCCTAGAATCTAGCGATGGACTACTCTTGGTGCTAACCACTGTTGTATATATTCGTTCCTCAATTTCTTTTTCATATTAGAACGAGCAGTCTTGAGGTTTTGCAAGGTTACGGTTTCCTGTGAAAATTTATTGGGCACTACAACATCACTACTAAATACACTAAAAGATGATCTTTGATTTGTTGCATATTGAATTGCTTCACGTAACAAAGGGTTATTTGTTTCATAATTCAGTCGCTGCCAATTATTTACTGAATATAGCTGCTTTGATATCAACACTTAAGAGGTGTCGTCCAAGTTCTGCTCTGCATGCAACGTTTCTGTATACCACGGGGTGTTCAAACTATGTTTACATAATTTGATGTGGACCTGTTCAGTTGTGCTCTTGTCGAAATGAGTCTCGTACGACAAAAGTTCAGGACCCCAGATTTGACAGCCGTATAGTAAAATTGTCTTTACCACAGCATCAAAAATTTTATTCACGATAGGAATTGTTGTTATGTCGCTGTTAGAGAGAGAACGTCGTAAACTGGCAAGTACTTTTGAAGCTTTTTGCTACACTGAAGAATTTCTCTGGCATAAGTATAACGACCCGATGATGTCATATCTAAACCTAGATAACTTTGTCTGTTAACTATGTGTAGAGTTATTTACTTGAGTCCTATTTTGTCCGTTGCCACTAATAATGATGACATTTGATTTTGATGTATTTAATTTGAGTTTCCAAATTTTAGCGTGTTTGTGAACAACATCGATCGTTTTTTTTGCAATCCTTCAGGGGTGGAGGGAGGGGCGGGGGGGGGGGGGTGCGTTTCGAGCGTTAGCCCTTCGTCGGAGCGAATGATTCGCTCCGACGAAGAGCTAACGCTCCAAACGTCATCTTTTTGAATCCCTGTACGGTGGTCAATTTACATAAACCAAATTTTCCAGTTTTCTAAGGAGGAACCTTGTCGAGTTGGCTCTGTGTTTGCCGAAAAGTCTGAATTGAGTAAGTCACAGTGTTCGTGTTTATTAGTGCAGGAAGAGATGGTAGTGACGGACGCGACGGAATACCGGGGCTTAATGGCATCCCAGGGAGACAGGGATTACCGGGTAAGTACGCTTCGCATTTCCCTCAAAGGGCACTCGCTGGCTCGCAGTCATTGATTCATTTTTAGTTTGCCCACGGAGATGAATAGACATAGACCTCATTTCGAAAATTTGCTTTGATTTCTGGCAACAAGAAGAATAATTTGGACACAGAAACCAGTAAAAATAAAGGAGATATTAATTGGCTCATACTAAGGAGACATTTTTCTGGAGTTTCGAGCCGCACCATGATTTGGAAATGCTAAAACTGCTGATTTTCTTTATCAAAAAATGCTAGAGAGGGGAAGAATTACTTCAAAAAGAATAGTATGAATTGCAAAAGTGATTACGACATATAGTTTGAATTTTTGAAGTACTGCTAGAGGTGCCTCTAGCTGAAATCTCCAACAACTTTGAACTATTTCATTTCTGGCCGAAATCCTGGGGTTTTCACGTTAAACTCCAATTGTTAAACGAATTGGAGTCCTTACAGAACAGAAGGTACGAGTTCTTGGGTTTATCAACTGAGTTGATAAGTTAACCTGGCCACTGAAGAGATTCAAAAGCTGACGTTAGCACGCTAAAGGATGAGCTCTGACGAGGCGCCAACGCCATATACCCAGGGGAGGTACTCCCACATATGGGCTGTATAGGTATGTGCTGCGTGATAGGGTATGGTTTTTGAGGTTCATGATCCTTAAACTAAGATATCATTTTTGCCCATGTTGGCATAGTGTTCCCGGTGTGATCCTTAAGTAGGGTACCTAAATTGTATCAGCTAAAATAGCAGTGCATAAATACCCAGCTAAACGAAATTTTACGTTTTTCCGTCGCGTTTAAGTCGTCGTCTGTGAACACTGACAGTTTTCCGGCTTCTATGTCACGCCGGTTCTTGCCGGGTGTTTTCCGGTTTGGGCCTTAAATAGGGTATCAGTTTTAGTTTGCTTCATCCTTAAATAGGGTCAGGGTTTAAGACCTTTCGCACATACCTATCCGAAACTGATGGGAGTACCCTCCCTTCCTCCACCCGGGGCTCTATAGCCAACTAACAGCTTTCACTCCTCCACCGGCGCATCACCACTATTTCCTCAGAAACGAAGCCCATATCGAAAGATGTAAAATTGATTCTACCAAACGCATTTATGAGTTCTCCAAACGGGCACCTGCACGACCTTCCGATTACTAGTCTGGATGATCTACCACTGAACATCAGCAGATTTGTCGAACTTAGGTCATTAAACTAGGTCCATGGGTGGAATATGAAAGATGGAAATTATCATACACTGTCCGCCGGCACACGCATACTTTCACTTGTTCGAGTAAACTTATACTTGATTCATTTACCACGCATACCTTTACTATTTCAGTTAATGTACCCCATATTCCCGGCCGGTACAGTAGGTACTCTAGCAGGTTTTGTTTCGTTTAAGGTAGAGATGGTGCTACTGGCCCGAAAGGTGAACAAGGCCACAAAGGTCATAAGGGCAAACCAGGACCACAGGGTCCCCCGGGTGATGCAGTGATGCCCCAAAAGAAATCTGTAACCAAAGCAGCAAATGAAGAGACCTCTGGGAGCACTGTGTACGTTCGCTGGGGCAACATAGATTGCCGTCGTAACAAAGGAACTGTTCTTGTGTATAAAGGCAAGTAAATATGAGACTTTTTAACAACTCATTAATAATTCATAGAGTTATGACTAATCTACGGGTAGTATTTCAGTCACATGTATACCTGTCTAAAATCCAATACAAATCAACTGCTGCATTTGCTTTTGATATAGAGTCCCGCTCAGCTGATTAGTATGCATTAACTTTGATACAGACCTCTTCTGACATTCAGTCTATTATTGTGTCATTTCACAAGTAAGATAAATTAGTATATACCACACAAGTGAATAGTGCTTTTACGCGCGCTCTGATTGGTTAACTCTGAGGTGATTAGCAAGTACTATTCGCCTCCTAGCAGCCGGCGTGCGAGATTTTACAATTTCCGACTGCTTATTGGTATATTGTCACACATAAAGTAATGTTTTGGTCCTCTCATTATTCAGCTTGTGTGGTATATACTAAAACAATTATTCACCTCAGTGTCGGTGAAAGTGGTGGATATTTAACTCGTCACTTCGCGGCTTGGTAAATTTCCACCACTATTCACCTCCACTTCGGTGAATAATTGTTAAATATTAGCATTCGACCTTTATGGGTTTTAAAACGGCTCGCCATTTTAAATGCCCATAAAGGTCTCCCGCTCATATTTTATGAATTACATTTTTAGTGGAAAGGCTGTCGCGCACCCCAGAAAGAGCCTTAAGCCATTTTCATGCAGCATCTCCACCTTTCATTTCGTTTGATGTAATCTCTTTGGTAAACTTATACGTTTTTACGTTGCTTCTGACGATGGAATGCGTCTGAAAAAAACTTTTACATAGCATCTATCAGAAGCAATCATTAACCCCTGAGCAATTTAACTAAAAACCGATTGAACTGAATCATTTCTGGGTCACAGATCCTCACATTAGTGACTAAATAAGTAATACCTGATGGCTAAAACTACTTAAAGCCCATGGCGGATTATGTACTCTCTGACCTTGATCCTTTATCGAAGTAAAAAACGTGAAGACACTTTCCCGCAAAGTGAGTCTCTCGCACAAGGAAACTTTGAACATTATTTTTTATCATGTTAGGTAGAGTAGCAGGTTGGCAACCCACTCAGGAAGGAGGTGGAGCCCATTATCTGTGCATGCCTTTGAGCCCCTTTGAGCCCATGTACATGTACAAGTCCCCAACACCCGGAAATACTGACCCCAAAGCGTCCCTCTTTGGTGTACGATATGGCGAAGTGGAGTACCTTTTTGGAAAGGGACCTGGTAGGGGGCCAAGGATTAACTACCAAGGCGTGCCCTGTGCTGTCTGCCGAGTCGAGAGAAGGGGATCACTAATGATGATCCCTGCCCTAAATGTTTGCCCGTCCCGACAATGGACCCGCGAGTATCACGGGTACCTTATGACGGACAACTCAAACAGTACGAGACCGGAATACATTTGCGTCGACGCAGACGTAGTCGGCGTTAACGTTGGTATTTCTCGCAGCGAAACTCACTCTGGGAAGGCCTTATTAACCTCAGTGCGGGGAAAATGTGGAACGCTGAAATGTCCTCCCTATGAGGAGAACCGGGAACTAACATGCGCAGTATGCACGATGTAGCGCACGTGGCTTGGCTGAAATTGTATTCACTCATTTCCGTTTGGAAAGAACGCGGTGGTATTAGTCCTACAGTGGGAACAAACTTGGTAGCTCCATCATCTGAAGAACATATCAGTTGACCCATACAGGGAAAGACAATATTTAAGAGGGAATCTGAGACAGGTGGACACTCATATTATTGAATTAAAGAATACCAGCCTTCATTGGTGTTCGCATATATATCTAAAGTAAAGTAATCTCTCGCTTATTGTCCATGGCAAACCGTAGACCACAAATGAAAATTTGTTGGAAACAACAGCGCAGCGATATTCGTTAAAATTAAGCAACTGAACTATTACAAGAAGGACACGGTATAGCCAATGTAAATATTTTCATTTAGCTTTGTTTTAAGGTGGCTCGATTGGATTTTTCAGTACTGACACCTTCCAACTTTAAATATAAATCACAATACAGCAGATCAATATCCACAATCTTGCTAGGGATAGACCAAAGTTACGGGTAAGGTGTATTTTATCGAAATCGGAATTACCATAGCAACGTAATGACGTCATTATTCTTTTTACTCACAGTCGATTTTCTTGAAATCTAGAGGTTTTCTTTCTAAACTGTCTTCTGTACTTGTAGTTTAGATAGTTTCCCTGATGTGTAGCGAGTTTAAAAAAATACCATGAGAGCGATTTCAAGGAATTTTCGGATGAAGTTTTCGACTGTTAAAATCAAACAAGTCTAATCGAGTCGCTGTAGCATATGTTCGCCGGGTTTACAGGAAGCGCATTTAGAACGCATATTATTTTTATACATATGAACTACATTACCTGAAAAGTGGGACAAAATCGCTTCATTTGATTTCGAAAAATATGAACTTGAATAAGGTGGCTATTTTGCTTTGTTGTCAAAACTTGGCTACGTTTTTACACTGAGGCGATTATTAAAAAAAAGTAGTCGATAAATTTCTTTTAATCTCGGTGATCCTATAGTTAAATTATTGTTTTCAAAGACCCATCAATCTCAAGGTAATTGAAATCACGTAAGGAAACTATCTAAACTACAAGTACAGAAGACAGTTTAGAAAGAAAATCTCTACGTTTCAGGAAAATCGACTGTGAGTGAAAACAATAATGACGTCATTGCGTCGCTATGGTAACTCCGATCTCGATAAAATACACTCACTCGTAACTTTGGTCTATCCCTAGCAAGATTGTGGATATTGATCTGTTGTATTATGTTTTAGTGCGTTGTGATTTATATTTAAAGTTGGAAGGTGTCAGTACTGAAAAATCCAATCGAGCCACCTTAAAGTAGAAGGCTTTGTGCAAACTGAAGGTAAACACAAATACCTTGTAAACCGATCTCAGCTCAGAACTGACAAGTTACGTAACTGAAATCTCAAAGTCGACTCAATGCGTTTACAGGTTTTTTTTTTATTAGCTAAGTCATGCGCAGTATCGTAGTGAGCCACTCTGGCTTGAAAGCGTTTTTATAAATGAGACGAAATACCATCGAAACTAGCAAACTAATTAAAGTACACCTAACCCCAAATAGTTTTTCGCTAAAATAACTCTTCGCACCTTTTCGAAATGAATTGCCCCTTTTTGCACCGTTTTTTTATTTCACTAAATCTTGAATTTTAATAGGCTATAAAAGTTAAGAAATCTAGCAATCATCTGTCACACGACCGAGCTAGTCAGGGGCGTAGATCTATTCCTGATTTGACGTCACAAACTGATTTAAATCGCGGTAAGTCTTTGTAAACATGCATGCAAAGCAGTTTGTGACGTCAAATCAGGAATACACCCACGCCCCTTCTGACTCCGTCGTGTACCCAACGACGCTTAGTTTATCGTAAGTTTTGAAGTCCATAAAAGTCGAAAGCTGGAAATAAAAGCATAGGTGCAACGTTCTATATTAGCGGAAAATATATTTTGGGGTTAGGCGCACTTTAAAGTTGTCAAAGTCCAACAACTTGCCGAAACCTTACTTGAAAACGCAAGAACGTCACTACTAAAACAGCCAAGTCATTGCTAACATCCAAGACTAATGAAAAGTCTCTCTACATCCTATCCCACGTTGGAAGAGTATTGTACACCACTTAAGGTTAGTCGATTTCTGAAGTTGACCAGAATGATTCTTGATCTACTCATCGCCTTGCCTAGTTCCTGTACGACTTTCTTCCAGGCCCTCACGATCAATTCGTTTCGGTGACGTAACCGAGGCGAACAGCCAGGGAAAGCCTAGACAAAAACAGAATGCGCATGCTCCTGTTTTATATATATAAGAATGGCGGTCGACTTTCCGGGTGTTTACAAAATGTTTGACCGGGAACAGCGGCAAATTATGGTTTCAGAACCCTTGCGGTGTAGATCGCCTGTTACAGTCCATGTAAGTTCCTGTCAATTTAACATATCAACCACTTGCGACCGATTTTGAGCTAATAAATTCCTACTGAACATGTGGTGGAATTTCCTGTGCTCGGCAAAACCTTAGGGATGGAAACTGTACATGCTGTTTCAAAGCAGCCTCGTTGATGCTATTTGGGATTGAAAAACATCACTTGGAACTCTAGAGTCCGAACTACTGCGGAACTCGTCAAATGGTAGTTTTTTTTTTGCGTAGCTAAATCGAATTAAGAAGAAGTCATCGCTAGCTACAGGATGGAAGCTGATATGAAATTCGAATGGCAAAGCTGTCTCGGGTTATAATTTCGTTTATGTTTCCAGCCTGATAAGGATACTTTTTCTGCAAGTGATGGAGTTTCATTTCTGTGACGGCTACTTCGTATAATTCGCCCCATTTAACTCGGGATGTGAATGTGTCATTTAAGTTCATTCAATTAAAGACACTTGTGAACTACCGTTTAATAATTTGGTGTTGATTTTGACTTCTTCGTAATTGTGTAATGCAAGTGAAATGTCGCTTAATGTATGCTCGAGCAAGCTTTTAGAAGGGAATAAACTTCAGATTTTCCACTGTGAGGGTGTTTCGGCAGAAAATTTCGCTTCAAGACATTTGTCTCACTTTTCGGATTTTTGTCCAGGCCTCTCCCGCTTTTCGCCCGGACCACGTGACCCGAACGGATTGACCGAGAAGAAACAGAGAGAGGCAACTCGTCGCCGACACTTCGAGATGTTTGCTAAATATTGCTACCAACTGATGACTGTACCCTCTAGTTTAGAGTTGATAAAATTATTTTGTCGTGTAAAGGCACTGTGTAAAAATGAATGTAGTAAAAATAGAAAAATCCGACATGGCCTTTTTGTGATTAATAGTGACTTGTGATATTTAAAAGTTCTCAACTGGCAAATTAAGGGAACTTTCAAAATCACGCGTACCTATTTAATCACGAATAGTCCTCGATGTCGTGCGATTTCCTACACTAATTCTGAATTCACAACGAACAATTTTGAAATTCTAGAACAGCGAAACTATTGATACCCTGAGACCATTATTTGCTTTCGTGAGCTTCAAGTCAAAAAGATGTACGACTGAATTTGAAACAATTAGAGTAGGAGGGCAAGACATTACATGTTTAATCATAGTGATCGCAGAACAATTTAACAGCGATCATAGTGCTCCTACGAGGGAAAAATTATTACAAAATAAATTATTCACAAAGAAATTGGTTGATGAACTTGGGGTGTATGTAGCATAGACAAGCGATACGGATTTAGCGTGTTCCCAGGCTCCCTTATAACGGTATCATCAAGCCCAACAAGCGCAGGGGGCCGGGGAGAAAACAAATTCGGCAACCTAAGCGGATCCTGATGTTTCTCTCTTGTCGCTCCTACCCCACTTTGCAGCCTGTTAATTGTCTAAGACAGATTGCTC
This sequence comes from Pachyseris speciosa, assembly GCA_016490735.1. Taxonomy (NCBI): domain Eukaryota; kingdom Metazoa; phylum Cnidaria; class Anthozoa; order Scleractinia; family Pachyseridae; genus Pachyseris; species Pachyseris speciosa. Next base: position 981,995 of record JAEMWC010000140.1, on the reverse strand, counting down.
TTTTTTCAAATGATGTTTTCCGTCAATGAAAATTCAAAATCTTCGTTAAGATGTACAAAGATAAAGATTTAATTTTGGATATTGACACCTAACCTAATTTGTCCTAACCCAACCTAAGATACCTTTGTAACTTGTACAAAGAATAAATCCCAGTGTTTTGAAAGCATACTTGTTGATTACAGTTTTTGCTTCTTTACCCGGTCAAAACAACTATGTTCAAATTTGCCAAAAGAAGATATAGCAGCTCATTTTGCTTCCCAAAATGGTTGTTTGTTATCTAGACTATTTTGCAGGAATTGAATTGTGTAAAAAGAAACAGCAATTGTATTTCAGACCATCAGATCAATTGAGCCGTTAACTCAGTACATACGCGGTGTCCGATAAATTGTTCGTTGCAGCCTACCAGAAATTACTCACTCAACAGTTTAGCCCACTTTCTGTGATTTCAAAAGGTGAGACTTAGTTGTATGCATATACTTTTTGCAGTTATTGAACAAAAGTTTTCCATACGGTTTGAGCCTATGAATATCGCTAATAACCGTCCTACTCTCCTCAGACTAAAGCTATGATTGCTTTTTCTCGACATTTATTCGGCATCTTACCGGCAGGTATGCAAATGTCTTGGCTAAAGACAAACGGCTGCGCCAATTTTCGGTTTGCAGAGAAAAATCGGAATAAAACACTGGCGACGAAAAGAAAACTAAACAAAATATGTCTCGTAAAAGTCACGACAAATCTACTCTGTAAATAACATAAATTATTAAGAACTTAAGAGAAAAAAGCAGCAAGGGCATGGCGAGGCATTTCGATGTGAATTAGACCTTTGACTGCTTCAGTCGGTTATCGTGCTTCTATTTTGCCATCAAAGCTCACACAGCTGTAATGAAATACCCCTTTTGGCATAATTAAGAAAGGTTGTCTCAGGAAGTTGGGAACACAAGTTATCACCAGCGACCACACCTTAGTCTTGGTTGAGAGAGGCTTGGTAAGCTGATGACGTGTCACACCGTAGCACTTCCCGTAAGGCCATTGTAGCGTAAGTTGATGAGGGCAATGTAAACTCCATCTGTAGTGCCCAGTACTTCCCGTCTGGAACTGACTGTGGTTCCTGGGCACCCTTGAGTCGGTCCATGTCGGTCAGGGCCAGCGGTATCTTTACGTCGTTGTAACGAAGCCAACGCCAGCTCATTAAACGCGGTTTGACGATCAGTTTCCTACGAATAAATATGAATTCAGTACATATCACTAAGAACGTTCAACTCAGGAACTCAGGATTGTAATCACTCTGTGTACTATTTGGAAATGAATTTCTTCCTGATCAAATGACGATTGAATATTTAAAACCCAATGCTACGTCAAAAGTTAAGCTGTTTTAAAAAACAAAGACTGCGGCGATTTCAGAAACCGGACGTGTCATTGGCGTAATCGTGATCATAGCCACGGAATGGAAAACGCCTGCGTTGACAAAATGATTAATCTCTACAAGGTTTGATTTTGAGATAGAAATTTGTGGGGCCTTGTCAGTAAAATAGCCATTTTAACAAATATGAGAAATCCCAACTTGAAGGAGACTGACTGACTGGCCATTTACAAAGCATAGAGGAGTAGAATCCGGGGACACTGGGGGAGAATTATCTTGTCAGTGGAAAGAAGAACAATTACAACTCAAGATTACAAGCACAGCACCGTAACTACTGAGCCACAACTGCTTGCACGCTTGCAACGTCTGTTGAGCGACCTTCAGACGCCAAAACGTTTGTGAGCCACGTTTAAAACACTATAGGTGGCTTTATTTCAGTTGAAGCATTTCCCAGCTGACGGCTAACCAAATAGGAGTCTAATTGAGCGAAGAGGACACACAAGGAAAAGACTCTGGGAGCCGTGGTTTTGAATGAGGACACGACCCTGGGACCAAAGAAGATACCGACGTATGTCAACTGTTCTTAAGCAACAACGCTTTAAGTAAGTAAATAAGTAAGTACGTCAACTTTCTTTATAGAGGGTAACACATGACAAATATTTTTGATGAACCAGTGGCCCTCTATCCTAATCATAATAAGTTTACAAAAATTAAAAAATTATGTCCAGATAAAATACACAGAGTAGAAAAGATGTCAGTGCAAAATAAAGAATTCTAAGTTAAAAGGTATAATTCGTTAAGATACAATCTGAAAAGCTTAAAATTTGTAGGTTATAACATGTTTTCTTACTGCGGCCTAAAGGGAGCCCATAGTGTCCTTTTTCCGCACATCCAAAGGAAGGCTCTTCCATAGCTTACTACCGCGTATTTCAGTGAAAAGAACGACCCCTTCTGTTTCCCTGTTATAGCGAGGGCAAATCAAGTTATAGTTTCCGTAACTACTAGTCCTGCTGTGACGGTCTGAGCTCCTTGGTAATAGCCGTGTTATATAACTCAGACAGCCGTTTTCGTTTTTAATGCGCCTAAATATCAAACTACTCTTTTGAGATTTAACTCATCCTTAAGAGGTAGCCAACACAAGCCGTCTAAATAGCATCTCACTCCTTTCTCCGATGTCTGCATCCCCATGCAGTTACACGAGCTACTCGCTTTTGAAGGCGAGATACGTTTCTAACAAAACATTCTCTTCCGATGCAGTGCTCAATACGTATAATCCATACAACATCATATTATCTTATTATTATCGGCCTTGTTAACGCATTTAAATACAGCTTACGCTGAACGAGGAGCAAATTACGCTTAATTTTCTTTAGTACAGCAATCCGTTGTGACACGTTTTTGCAAAGGTTATCAATGTGTTCAGTCGTTCAAATTAAGCTGGTTGTCTAATTTCACCCGCCCCAAGTAATCTCAAGTAAAGAACCAATCAGCGCCGAGTCTCAACACCACTGAACAGGATAAAAACTCGAGATCCCTGAATGTTTTCTTTTATCATTGGTGTTCTGCGTGAGTAAACGTCCGTTTGTACCTCTACAATTCATCCCGCATTATGCTGTTGATTTTCGTCTTGACTGCGTTCGCAGCCGTTCACCACATTTTGGCTGATTCCAAGGTAAACGATATTGAAATACCAACTGAATCTTTCCAGGTTAATAAAGGAAAATGGATCGCACGCACATACCAATATCGCTGGGTATACGTGGATATACGCCTCATCTTTCTCTTTTAAGCCTTAGATCAATTTCTGCTTTTTCATTAAGCTATCAGCGAGCTAAACTATATCGCTACAATTAAGCAACCTTGTACATTTCACGTTCACGTTGGTACTTTTATTTGTTTGTTTATTTGTTTTTGCGACTTGGCGAGGATAAGCAGGGTGCTGATAGTTATCACCTTCAACTCTACTGGTTTGTTTCCCATTTTATTAAACTGGTATGCACCCTTCCACAGGGACAATTTTTCCGCTCGATTTTTCCGTTCAATAAGTTTCTGCAATATGTTATTTTGCCTCTTCAATGACATGCGAAGTTACATGGCCCTTGGTACTTTTATTTCTTTGTTTGCTTGTTTTTGCAACTTGGCGAGGACATGCAAAGTTGCATGGCCCTTAGAACTTGTATTTGTTTGTTTGTTTTTGCAACTTGGCGAGGATAGGAAGTTTGTTGTTCCTTCAATTGGTAGTTAAACCAACCTTTTAATACGCAGGGTGCTGATAGTTATCACATTCACATCTACTAGCTTGCTTCCCATTCAATGAAACTAATACCCTATAGCACCCATCCACTGGGACCGTTCTTCCGCTCGGTTTTTCCGATCAATAAGCCTTCTCGTGTTGCCCTTGGCGTCCAGTTTCGGTGCCAGTTTCACCAGGATATTTAAGCGTGCACTTTATAGCGACTTAGCAACTCATGATGACCCTAATGTTTCGATTAGCTGGTTGTGTGGCAGTAGCATTTGTATTTGTATATTCATTTTCTCCATTTAGCCTTAATTACAGAACTATTGTCTACAGAGAATTCAGTAATACTCAATAGGAGAGGGACACACAGAGGGGCAGTATAGCATGATGTAAAAGAGTTGGAAAGCCATATAGATCACACCATTCTTGTACAAAAAGATCGCTAGTCTAATATTGAAAAAAAAAAAAAAACTCGAAGCAATCATTTTGTAGTCACACGCGCTTGTGCAAATGTGAACCGTTGAAGGAAGCTGTCGCTTTTTTGCCAAATTCAAACCGAAGATAGCCGAAAGTTTTCGGTCGAGACGTCTTTTAAAAAAGTTTTCAATGAACGTCATTTGACGTTCAAAACACTCAGTGTCTGAAATTTATTATAAGCAATCAGTGGAATCTATGTTTCTTGACATCTTCTCACCTAACAAATTTGTGTAGTTGTGTGACGTACAACAAAAAAGATTCCGTACTTCTTTTTGTCAGCTAAACGCCAAATTTAAATGGACTTGTGGAGCGCGGATTTCGATTATCTTACTGAAGGACGTTATTAGTATTGCGAGTAAACCAACTACAGCACATATCACAACGACGACTTTCCCAACAAGTGCGCAACTTTGCACGTCGTCGCCTTCCACAAATCCTCCCGAGAATGCGTGCGTGCGCGGAAGTAGATTTGATTTGATTCAGTGAACATTAACAGGGGCTTAAACAAAAAGTTCCAGTATAGAAGAACCTTGGTCCGGCTACTGAAAACTCAATTTCCATTCATCTTTGATCAAGAACAGAACTCTAACAACCCGCAGGAGTCACGAAGCATAAGACTCCAAAATCTGTTGTTGACCACTTAGCTCTTTTTTTTTTTCAGCCTGGCTTTTTAAACGAATCACAACGAAATGAAGCGAAATAGAAAGGTGGCTTGGGGAGGGGGTTCGAGGGCAATTGCACAATTAAATTTTGGTTTATATACTGAATGGAACTTTGATTGTTAATAATTGCAGGGGCAGATTCCTCATCACCAGCTGTTCACGCCCGTAAAGTTGGTCAAGGCAGCTACCTTTATTCACCATCACCATTCCCTCGCCGCCACAAAACTCACTTTCCTCAGCGCACCAGAAAACTACGCCCGGCTGATGAAGATCCCACTCATTCCACCAGGAATCGTTGATGCCGAAGCTAAGCTTGTTGATGATGATCGGAACTGACATAGCCATCGGTCAGGGAGAAAGTGATCCGTCTTATGGCATCTCTGATGGTCAGTTCTTCATTGGCGCGAAAATTCACGACAAGAACAATTATAACACCATTGCTCCGTGTGTGGGCATTGAAGGAGGCAGCGGAAATATAATCGTAAATCGTCGACAAGATTCGAATTTGCCGAAACCTTCCGAAGCTTACTACCCAGGAAGGCTCGAGACCACGCTGAGCCCGTCTGACCGCTGGGGAACCTGTTACGTTTCGCTGGACGGCGGTTTCAGCAGGGAGATGATTTTTCAGCATAAGCTGAATCCTCACAATGGTTTTTTCTTGGAGGTTTATGTTGATGAAAAAATTGAAAAAGTAGGCCTAAAGTACATCGAGGTCAGCATTGAGGAAGAAAATTGAAGTGCAATATAAGAGCTCAGAGTTCCTGCATTTTAAGGGTATTTGGACGAATACAACACAAATTAAGCACTAAAGTAACATTTGAAAAAGAAGAGCTAAGATGTTTTGGAAGCTTGAGTTAACCGAAATTTAGAGTTGCCTCCATATGAATCTTGATTGACTAATATTTACAAGGCTAAAATTATTTAAAAAGTAAAAAACCGAACGTTTGTAGACCACATGTGATCGATGAATGTTTTTATCTTTCAAATTGAAAGGCTTTTGATCTGTTTAGTTTGCCAAACGACGATAAAAATGTGATTGAAACCCGTGAAAAAAGCCTTTTCAAATTGAAAGACAAAAACATTCATCGATCACATGTTGTCTACAAAGGAGACTGTTCTTGCGGTGACATCCAGTTACATAGGTGAGACCATGAGAAATGTACAGGCGCGAATTCCAACACGTTATGACTCTGAACCTGCCCGTCACCTAAGGGAAAATCCTTCGCATTCCTTTACTTGGCGTACACTCTGCATGGCGCAATCTTTTCACAAGCGTAGAATCTTGAAGGCATGGAAACCTTCTTTAAACAGACAAATTCATTGCTACATGGCGAAACTGTTCCCAACGGGAATAACCTCATAGTTAACAATTATTCACCAAAGTGGAGGACGCTGAGGTGAATAATTGTTTTAGTATATACCACACAAGCTGAATAATTTAAATTCTAGCGAATATTATGAACATAAATCTTGATTGTTACCTCACTTTTACACCTGTTGATTTTTATCTTATGCGGAAATTTGTAATTTGGTTAGGTTTATGAAGAGAAATAAAAATGCTTATTGGTCGGGATAATTTATTTTGGTTTGAAAGGTGAAAGTGACACTGAGGTGAATAATTGTTTTAGTATATACCACACAAGCCGAATAATTAGCGGACCAAAACATTACTTTATGTGTGAAAATATAGGTGGTTTTTACGTTACGTCATCACCGCCATGCTGATGGACGTAAACAATACATCTCTCATTAGCTCCTTTTGTTCGTCCACCAGCAATTGTTCATTTCATTGTTGTTATCTGTGTCTCCAGAGATTGGCTGCAAACCACCTATACCGACAAGCGGTCGGAAATTGTAAAATCTCGCGCGCCAGCTGCTCGGAGGTGAATAGTACTTGCTAATTTCCTCCGAGTTAACTAATCAGAGCGCGCGAAAAACACTATTCACTGGTGTGGTATATACTAATTATAAATATACAATTAGCGGAAAGTCAAATTTACCCTGAAGATGGCTTAGTGCCGAAAACGTTCGGTTTCTGACTTTTTGACATCATTTTAGCCTTGTAAATATTAGTAATTTTTTAAAAATTCTAGCGAATATTATGAATATAAATCTTGATTGTTACCTCACTTTTACAGCTGTTAATTTTTATCTTATGCAGAAATTTGTAATTTGGTTAGGTTTATGAAGAGAAATAAAAATGCTTATTGGTCGGGATAATTTCTTTTGGTTTGAAAGGCAGCTCGTGTACTTGCTTTGATTCCTAGCGTACATGTCTGCACAACCAATCGAAATTTACTAAGAGCTAGGCTGTACTAATTCATTCCCCAAGCAACGTTCACAGAAAAGAGAACAACGACATTATATAGATAGAAGCTGCGTAGCTGACTTAGGCGACATGAGTTTTCCCTAAGGAACAACAATTCCTTTTAATTCAACTTTCCAACGCAATCGCTTCTAATCAACCCCAGGTCCCAGCTTTAGAGAAAACATCTAGCGGATATACGAGATGCATCTGTGACAGTCAAGAACCTTCCTGTTCGGTGGAGGGTAACTCGTCTTGGGCTTTCGGCGTCGATTAAAGAGTGCACTCGGATTTTCGTAACCAAAACGTGGCCTAAAAGATTCGAAATTGGGAAATTATAGCCCCTGAGGTATTCGGAAAGGTCATATTTGCTGTTTGTGGCAGTCAAAAACGTCAGCTAGCATTTTCGGAAAGAAAATAGTTCTCTAGAAAGCTCGTGGAAAGTTCATTCTCAAAGGAAGATTTTGTTCCCTAACATATTTTCGGGCAATTAAAATTTCAGCTAGGGAATCAGTCCGAACAGATGAACTTGTCTTAGCTTATGAAAACATCACTTGAAACAGACTTCAAACACCATAAGGTACTTAAAAATGTCTTTCTACACCTTTTGTGATTTGGCTCATTGGGTGCCCCTGTGGCTTGCTTCCCATTTTATTATGCTGATACCTCATAGCACTCATCCACGGGGACCGTTTTTCCGCTCGGCTTTTCCGTTCAGTTACCCTGCGAGCAGAGGCCCTTCGATCTTCCTAGATAAGTCGGGAAGAGGAAGGAACCTCTGCCAGCCGCCTCGACTTTCCCTGTTGAGCATGCGTCAAATTCAAATGTAACCGACGCTTTCATTAGCAATTAACTATTAATATTTTCTCGCGAGGTTCTTGCACGGCAAAATAGTCTCAAGGATTCGTTGCAAAAAAGCGAAGTATTTCCAGTTTTAATCCAGGCGATTCTTTTAAGGAATCGTCTCGTATTTTAGGTTCTTCTAAGACGCCAGGGAAAAAGGTGACGAAAAAACATGAACTGCAGGAAAAGATTCGGTGTTTTTGTTGTGCGGTATGTCGGCACGGAACGATGTACATTTGAAGTGAAACATCACACTGGCCTTCGAGATAAGTTACAGAGCATCTTAGAGGAAAATTTTGACTTAACTGTTCAGTCATGTGGTGTCTGTAGACCATGTGGCCGGCAAACGGAATCGTTGGATAAAAGGGATAGTGTGATCATTCAACAAATTACTCAGATTACTGAAGCGAGCTCCGTTCAAAATACTCTTCAGTGACTCCTTGTCCTGTCGCAAGACGATCAGTGTAAAGCGACTCACAAAACCAAGCCCATCGCCCAAAACTTACAAGAAAATCCGCTCGGGTCGTTCATCGCTGTTGTCGTCTGCCTGTAAAGATGACGAGTTGAGATTTTACGGATTTCGACAGAGAAACGAATATCATTTTGTCAGTACACGAGTGTAAACAATGAACCGCGGGCACCTATTTAGTCAGTAATTTCTAGCAAAGCGCATGCGTTTTGGGCCAAAACCGGTCTGACTGGTTTCTAACCGGACTGACTCATCCACTTCGGTGGATGAACGGCACATCAAAGAAAGTCGAAGTGGCTGGCAGAGGTTCCTTCCTCTTCCCGACTTATCTAGGAAGATCGAAGGGCCTCTGCTCGCAGGGTACCGTTCAGTAGGTCTTTTCATGTTGCCCTTGGCGTCCAATTTCGGCGCCAGCTTCAACAGGCTACCTAAGAGTACACTTTATAACGAATTAGTCATAAGTCAACAACAACAAAATTACAGTTGGGAAAGAATGAACAACTCATGATGACTCTAATGTTACGATTACCTGCTTTTGTGGTAGTTACTGTAGCATGTAAAAGAGTTGGAAAGCAATATACATCACTCCATTCTTTTACAAAAGATCGCTAGTCTAATACTGAAAACAAACTCGAAGCAATCATTATGGCATTTAAATAGAGAAACATAAAAGAGACCTTACAAAGCCTCGGTTAGATTAATAACCATGGAGTAGAATCAGTCTAAAATTTTTGTTCCTTCTTACCTAACGAATTTGTGTAGTTGTGTGACGTACAACAAAAAGGATTTCATATTTATTTTTTCCAGCTAAAGCCAACTTTAAATAAAATTACGGGAATGCTTATTTCGATCATCTCACTGATTGACCTTTACTCGATATCTCCATCGCGAGTAACCCAACAACAGCACATATCACAAAGGCGGTCAACATTTAAGAGAAGTGCGCAACTTTGCACGTCGTCGCAGCCAGGGCATGCGCAATGACCTTCCACGCACAAATCTTCTCGAGAATGCGCGCTCGTAACTCGATATTTTTTCGTAAATGTGGTTTGGCGCAAAAGCCGAGCCGTTTCAGAGAACATGGGCTTAAACAAGGAGTTCCAGTATAAAAGAACTTTGTCTTGGCCAGTGAAACCCCAGTTGTCATTCAGTTTGGTGAGGAACAAAACTCTAACAACCCGCACCAAGCACAGCATAAAACTCGCAAATTTGTTGTTGACCACTTAAATCTTTGTTTCGTTTGTTTTATTTATTTATTTTTTTTTTCAGCCTGGCTTTGCAACCGAATTAATCACAAGCAAATGAAGCGAAATGAAGGGGTGGGTCGAAGGGGGTGGGGGAGGGGAGGTCGAGGGCATTTGAACGTTGGCTGTTAATAATTGCAGGGGCAGATTCCTTATCACCAGCTGTTTACACCCATCAAGTTAGTCAAGGCAGCTAGTTTTGTCCACCATCATCATTCCCTCACCGCCACAAAATGCCGAAGCTAAGCTTGTTGTTAAGATGATGATCGGCACTGACATAGCCATCGGTCACGGAGAAAGTGATCCGTCTTATGTCAGCTCTGATGACCAGTTCTTCACTGGCGCGCATATTCGCGACAAGAGCAATTATAGAACCGGCGCTCCGTGTGTGGGCATTGAAGGAGACAGCGGGAAAATATGGGCAAATCGTCGACAAGACTCGGACTTACCGAACCGAAACCTTCCGAAGCTTACTACCCGGGAAGGCTCGAGGCCACGGTGAGTCTGTCTGACCGCTGGGGAACATGTTTCGTTTCGCTGGACGACGGTTTCAGCAAGGAGATGATTTTCCAACATAAGCTGAATCCTCACAATGGTCTGTTTTTGGAGATTTATGCTGATCAAACCATTGAAAAAGTAGGCCTAAAGTACACTGAAGTCAGCATTGAGGAAGAAAATTGAAGTGCAATATAAGAGCTCAGAGTTTCCTGCATTTTAATGTTATTTCAACGAATAAAACACAAATTAAGCACCAGAGTAAAATCTTGAAAATAAGCGCGCCTAAAATACCGAGATCGTCAACTTTAAAAAAGCAGTTAAGGCGTTTATTTCTAATAACTGTTACTAGTTTTACTTAAATGTGTTTAAGTATTAACTTTTTTGCAGCTTGTAACCTTCCATTTGGTATTGTATCCGTCATCGTGTTCTTCTTTTTTAATTTCATCTTGTAAAACAATTGTAACTGAGGAGGCCTAATTAACATAAGCTACATAGTTTCCTTTAGGCTTCCTCGCCATTGTTACCTCTCCTCTTACTATCTTTTTTGATTTTTTTATAACAATGATATTTGTGGTGTGGCAAAATAAATATAAAATAAAAACAATATTTTGGGAGTTTGCCGGCCGCCATTTAAATCTTATTTTCATCGCATGCGGCAATTTGTCATATGGTTACGTTAATGAAGGTAAAGAAAATTACTTAGTAGCTGGATAATTTCTTTTGATTTGATAGGCAGCTTAACGTTTGGCTTGTGTTCTTGCTTAGATTCCGTGCATGTCTTCGGCACAGCCAATCGAAAATTACTTAGAGGTAGGCCACTGCTAATTGATACCGCAAGCAACGTTCCAAGAAAATAGAATAATGACATTATAAATACAGAGATACGTGGAAAATGCTTACTATAATGATCTAATTAACGCCCATTCTCAAATAAACGCCTCTTATTTAATAAACGCTCCCCCTGAAGTGTAAAGTTTGTATTAGACGTTCCCCTCTAATAAACGCTCCGTGTCTACTGCCCCCAAGAATCGCCTCAAAAATCAAGGAAATGCTCCATAGAGTAAAATAACGTAATTTATGTAGTTTCTTGCTTGCTTGGTTAGCAATACGATTGCATCTTGTTCAATCTCAAGTTCAAAGCCCGAATAGCGCTCTTTTATCTTCTCAACTTCTGTACTCAATAGATGTCAGCAACTTTCTTTCGGTCTGTCCTAGCTCTGTAATATTCAGGGACGACGAGACCCACTTCACGGTTCATTTGTTTTCCACAAACTTTGATAGTGAGTTTAAGCGAAAGAAACGGCTCCCTCTAATAAACGCCTCATGTGTATGAATGCCCCTCTTCCCCTTGGACTCCTAAGTTTAATAGACGCCCCGGGCGTTTATTAGATCATTTGTGGTAGCTAACTCAGGCGACATGATCCTTCCTCAAGAACATTTCCTTACCGCTCAGGTACGATCAGAACATTCTCTGTCACCCTTTTAGCAACACAATCGTTTCTAATCGAGCCTAGCCTCTCTTCTATTACGAATGCACTGTGACACCGGGCCAAAGGATGACTAGGCGATGTCCTTAGAGCTGTGGGCCCTGGAGACGAGGTAGAGATTTATGTGCGTCATATCAAATGAGCAGAAAAACGATCAGGAGCAACGAGCCAATCAGCCCCAAGTATCAATATCAAAGGATTAACACTCAAGATTCCTGAACGTTCTCTTTCATTGCTCGACTGCTCCTTGTCTGGTAGCTTTTCCGAGATACATCTCAATATGCTGTTGATTACCGTTGTAATGGCGTTATCCACGGTTCAAGACTCTTCAGCTGATTCCAAGGTGAGCAATAACCAAAGAATTTAATAAGATAAAACAGCAACTGAACGCGACATCAGAGGAAAGTGAACTAAACAAAGTAAAATTTGGAGCCAGCATGGTAGAATATCGTCTATTAGCGTTCTATTACGAATGCCGTTGTCTGATTGACTACGCTACTCGCTGTTTATTCTGTGGTAGATAGTGAGTAGCGGTTGTCGACAAAACGGCGGCCTCGTCTTCGCGTTTTCGAAGTGTCTACAAGGAGAATATATATAATTGACTTGATTAGTTTTGAACGACAGCAGATTTATACTAAAACAATTAGATTATTCGCTTTCGATTTCTTTCTATGCGTGAAAGCTGGTTTCAGGTTGCGCCCTCATCAGCTATCACGCGATAGAAATCCCGAGCTCATAATCTAACCGCTAAATCATGTGGCTATCATTATCGAAACGCTGTCTTTGAAGCCTTCATTTAGAACAAAATTTGTGTTCATAACTTCAGTCTTTTTCGGTCTGTTTTCAATTTGATTCTAACCAGCAAGCATTCTCCAAACCTACCATCAAAGTTACAAATGACCTCCCTATGTTTTTCTCAGAAATATGTCGTACTAGCTTTTGTCTTGAACTCTTAATATCAAATTGATCAATGCATGCTAAATTGAACATATGATCGTTAAACCCTACAGCGTGACTTAACAGTTCGTGTTTCTGAAGTACTAATGTCTCCTAATGGTCTTATCCGCTTGGGATCTCTTAGTTTTCTAGCAGTCACTTATAAGAGTTAAATTAAAGCACAATATCAACAGCCAGGAGCTTTTCAATTGCAAAAGGCTGGACTGAAATTTAAGACAAACTCCAAACACTGAATTTCAAGGCAAAAACACAACAAAATCTTAGAAAACTACAAGTAGTTGCGGTCAAGGGAAGGTAAGATCTATCACAAGCACGGAGGTGATGATATGACTACTTTGTACAACATTCTTTGTATACAATTAATAACAATTACTATTTGTGTGCGATGTAAACTGAGATCTTTTACCACCTAATGAATGGCATTTTCAGTGGAATTCATTTACATGAATGTTTCTTTATATCATTTTCAGTGATACAAGGTTCATCGGTTAATGTTTTTTGAGATACTCAATTAAAAACCTTATCAGGAAGGCGAATATTTCGTTCTTTACGAAGAGGCATGCAGCTTTGCACGTCTTTACCAGATGGCGAAACGACATTTGTTTTGCAAAGAGCTCTTTTTTCGTCAGTGAATCTGTTTAAGAGCATGTGAAAAAGGTTATCCCGACATGAATTTATGTTTCCATGATTGCAGGATCCGATCCCTTATTACCAACTGTTCACACCCATCAAGTTGGTCAAGGAAGCTAGTTTTATCCACCATCATCATTCCCTCACCGCCACAAAACTCACTTTCCACAGCGCACCACAAAACTACGCCCGTCTGATGAAGATCCCGCTCATTCCACCAGGAACCGTTGATGCCGAAGCTAAGCTTGTTGTTAAGGTGATGATCGGAACTGACATAGCCATCGGTCAGGGAGAAAGTGATCCGTCTTATGTCATCTCTGATGGCCAGTTCTTTATTGGCGCGCATATTCGCGACAAGAACAATTACCAAACCGGCGCTCCATGTCTGGGCGTCGAAGGAAGCAGCGGAAAAATAAGCGGTGATCGTCGATATGATTCGAATTTGCCGAAACCTTCCGAAGCTTACTACCCGGGAAGGTTCGAGACCACGCTGAGCCTGTCTGACCGCTGGGGAACCTGTTTCGTTTCGCTGGACGGCGGTTTCAGCAAGGAGATGATTTTCCAGCATAAGCTGAATCCTCGCAATGGTTTGTTTTTGGAGATTTATGCTGATGCTAGCAACGAGAAAGTCGGCTTGAAGTACATCGAAGTCAGCATTGTCAACGAAAACTGAAATGTGATTTAAGAGCTCAGTATTGCGGCATTTTAAAGTTATTTTGCTGAAGAATGCTCTTTTTTTTAACACTTAACGTATGTTAACCGGTATTAATGTTGTCTCCATGCAAACCTTGATTGTGGCTTATGTACCTTTGAGTTTGACCGTATAGAGAAATTTGTTATTTTGTTAGGTTTATAAATGCTTTTGGGGTTAAATGATTATTTTATCTTGGTTTGACTTGTTTAGCACGTATTTGGTCTGTCTGCCAATGAAGAGCATTATATGGAAAGGAACATGATGGTATCTTCACATGTCATTACAGCTATGGCTGTAGTAATACATACAACATAGATAAGTAATATTCTAAGACAAAAACAATTATATCAGTTACAGAAATACGAGAAGACTAACTCAGTTAATTCAGGTGACACGAACTACCCTCGACAGACAACATAACTCCATTAAACACAATAGGAGAAGAACAATCTCTGTCGCCACGTTCTCCTGTAAATACAATCACCTTGAGTTGGGCGCGCGGCCTCTAGAGGAGTTAAAAGGTGCAACTGTGTTCCAAGCTACGGCTCTTACAATGAGTACATAGTTGTGTGATTCTTGGTTAACTCTTTTCAAACACACTGTCGGCCCGTGGGATAACAAGTCGGTGGTTCTTTACACTGGTTCTTTCCAGTTGCCTTATAAGGAAAAAGACGTCACACTGTCCTTCTCCAACACGTTTTATGATAGTGTACTGGCAAACGATGTGGAAGGCTGGGGTAATCGCGCAGTGGACTAGAATGCAAGTCCACGGGATTAAACAAATTCACCATAAAGATGTTGTCCGCCATCCGGGTTGCTCAGTTGATAGAGAGCCAGACTGCTGAGCGGAAGGTTCTTTCAGCTCACCCGATGACCACGTCGTTTGGGAAAAACTTGCTTAAGGTCGTTGGAATTGAGTGTAACTACTGTGGGAGTCTGCGAGCCGGAGCCTCGAGCCGCGAGCCGCGAGCCTCTTTTTGGGAGCCTTTTTTCTTTTTCTTTTTTTAAATAAATACTTATTATTATTTCCTTTGTCTACACATTTTAGCCTTTTTTCTTTTAGGTAAAGCACATGGACAATTGCTAGCTTGCGGTCATCAGGGCGTGATGGAGTCGCTATCTGACTGATCAATTTGCACAGTATTTAAGCAATATATGCTAGAGAAATCTTTCCCTGAGGCAGTAAATCAATGCAATAAATACAAATAAGAAGGAATATGCTTGTCAATAAATATATATAATAGCTTGGTAGTTAGACACAGGACAAACAAAATTGAGCTCATGATACAGCCAGCAATAATTATTCGAAAAATTAGGGGTCCGCAGTACAGCCTTTCAGCGTCCATCCCCTCAGGTTTTCAGCCCAAGATGGCTTCCAAAACAAAGGCGAACCGGCGAGAAAATTTTCTGCTCTTTGAAAAAAGGCAGTGATGAGGGTCTTTTCACTTTAAGGGAAACAATTTGGATAGTTTGGCAGACTTTTTGGAAGCAGAGCCTGATTTTACTGTCATGAAGCTTAACATCGCACAGCGTTTTAGAAGTTACTGTGAAGTCAGCACGACGAAAACAGGACTGAAAATAGAGCAATGAAAAGGGTGCACGTTTACTCAAGAAGTTTTGAAGGGCCATGTCGGTAGGCCATGAAATGAAGACCGCATGTAATAAATACCAAATAAAGACATAACGCCCTTTCTTGGATTTTTTGGCAGAAATCTTTTGAGGCTTGCAAAAGGAGGCTGGAGGCTCAAGGCTCGAGGCTCAAGGCTCCGGCTCGCAGAGTCGCAAAATAGCCTTCCCCGTTGGCCTTCTGTCCTTCAACTCCGCATTTAAAACTTGACGGACATAAAATTGCCAACATCCTCGTCGCAAAGAGCAGGGAACTTTGTTACTGGTTTAATGGGTTTCAGCATATCTCATGCAGGGTTGGGCGGAGGTTGGGCAATGGGCCCTTTGCAGGATGTCAGTCACGTGGTACATAAACGCCATGCTGGGACGCAAGCAACCCACTGGGACAAGACAAACAAAGAAAATTACCACGATGTAAGCTCTTTGTTTGTCTAGTCCCAGTGGTTTGTTTGCGTCCCAGCATGGCGTTTATGTACCACGTAACTGACATCCTGTAAAGGGCCCATTAGGCTAACCATCCATTCTCGCAAACAGGTCCGTCGTGGTTACAAAACCCTCTGAAAAGGTACGAATGACCTTTCAAGCTCCGAGACACTGCGTTGGAGTAAGCACCAAAAATAAAAATAGCTCGCATCGCTGCTGAATTTTCTCTCGTATTTCCCCTTACTTTTCCAGACACATTTTTTTTGTAGCTTTTTGTTTCAGTAGAGGTGTGGAGTAATGATTTGAAGACAATGAACAAAACCAATCCAGACAGCGGCCCTTTAAAGATACTGTTTGCTTCATGAATACGTTAGTTTTTAACTTCTTCTTGGCTTAAGGTGAAATATTCATCATTAGATATTTGATGGATGGGAGGGACACGACCAATTGAGGTAAAAAGACAAAGAAATGAGCAGGCATCGTCCTGGGAGCCAGCTGTGGTAATAACTGAGGAGTGAGCCCCGGGAAAAAGACAGACGTTGATGGACATCAACTAAAAGTGAGAAACAAAATGTTCCCCACCAACGAGTCAATCAGCACCAAGTATCCATATCAAAGAATTGACACTCAAGATTCCTGAACGCTCACTTCCATTGCTCGACTGCTCCTTTTCTGGTAGCTTTTCGGAGATACATCTCAACAGTGCTGTTGATCACTGTTTTCACTGCGTTGACGACGGTTCACAACACTTCAGCTGATTCCAAGGTAAGCGATCACTACCGCATTGCAGCCAAAACGCCAACAGATCTGAACGTGACAAAAGGGAAAATTTAAATGCAAACTAAACGCAGCAAAATTTGGAACAAGAGTGGTACAATATGGTCGCATTTATTAGCCTTTCAGAACGGAATCTTTCCCTTTTAAGCGGGTTATCAGCCGGATAAAATACGGCACTACCATAAAGAAACCTTACATTTTAAGCATCTTCCAAAACTCTCCCTCAAAGCGACAAATCACCTGTCGTATTTTTTGTCAGAAAGATGTCGTAGTTTTAGCTATTGTCTTGATCTCTCAATATGAAATTAATCACCGCATGCTAAAATGAGCATAGCATCACTACTCTCCATAGCGTGACTTCAAAGTTCGTGTTTCTAAAGTACCAACGTCTCCTTATGGCCTTATCTTAGGATCTCTTGGTTCTATAGCAGTCATATGTAAGAGCAGTCACTTATAAGAGTTAAAGCAGAATATCGACAGGAGCTTTCCAATTCCAAAGAGTTGATCTGAGACAAACTCCGAACACCGAATTTTAAGAGAAAAACACAACAGAATCTTAAAAAACTGTAAATAGTTACATTCGAGCGAAGAAGCAAGATCTAGTAGAGGCATGGAGACTGTAATGACAAAGTTTTGAAAATTATACAAAAATTCCTGTTTTTGTGTGCCGGATGAAAACTGAGATCTTTACGCATAGGCATGCAACTTTTAGTATACTGAATGGAACTTTGACTGTTAATAATTGCAGGGGCAGATTCCTTATTAGCAACTGTTTACACCCATCAAGTTGGTCAAGGAAGCTAGTTTTATCCACCATCATCATTCCCTCACCGAGACAAAACTGACCTTCCTGAGCGCACCACAAAACTCCGCCCGTCTAATGAAGATCCCGCTCATTCCACCAGGAAGCGCTGATGCCGAAGCTAAGCTTGTTGTTAAGATGATGATCGGAACTGACATAGCCATCGGTCAGGGAAAAAGTGATCCGTCTTATGTCATCTCTGATGACCAGTTCTTTATTGGCGCGAGAATTCACGACAAGAACAATTATAACACATTTGCTCCCTGTGTGGGCATTGAAGGAGGTAGCGGGAAATTAATCGCAGATGGTCGGCAAGACTCGGGTTTGCGGAAACCTTCCGAAGCTTACTACCCGGGAAGGATCGAGGCTACGCTGAGCCTGTCTGACCGCTGGGGAACCTGTTTCGTTTCGCTGGACGGCGGTTTCAGCAGGGAGATGATTTTCCAGCATAAGCTGAATCCTCACAATGGTTTGTTTTTGGCAGTTTATGCTGATGAAAGCAACGAAAAAGTCGGCTTGAATCGGAACTGACATAGCCATCGGTCAGGGAGAAAGTGATCCGTCTTATGTCATCTCTGATGGCCAGTTCTTTATTGGCGCACATATTCGCGACAAGAATAATTACCAAACCAGCGCTCCGTGTCTGGGCATTGAAGGAAGCAGCGGAAAAATAATCGCAGATAATCGACAAGATTCGAATTTGCCGAAACCTTCCGAGACGTACTACACGGGAAAGATCGAGGCCACGCTGAGCCTGTATGACCGCTGGGGAAGTTGTTACGTTTCGCTGGACGGCGGTTTCAGCAGGGAGATGATTTTCCAACATAAGCTGAATCCTCACAATGGTTTGTTTTTGGAAATTTATGCTCATGCTAGCAACGAGAAAATCGGCTTGAATTGCATTGAGGTCAGCATTGTGAACGAAAACTGAGACGTGATTTAAGAGCTCAGTAATGCGCCAGTTTAGGGTTATTTTGCTTGAATGTGGCAAATCTTGAATGTGGCTTCTCTTATGTACCTCTTGAGTTTGATCGTATAGAGAAATTTGTTACTTGGTTAGGTTTCTAAAACAGGAATAAAAAAGCTTTTGCGGTTAAATGATTATTTTATTTTGGTCTGTGAAGCACTTATTTGGCTTGCGTGCCTGTGAAGGGCCTTATGTGCGTAGGGACACCGTAATGGTATCTTCACAAATCATCGAACAACATTCATTGCTAGGCTGTAGTAACACATACATCATAGATAAGCAAATATTCCAACTCTTTGTGTGAACACTGGACTCTCGCGATATTATCTCATTATTCACATTCTTATCATTCACATACACACCTATTTCTGTATATATGTAGTGTCAATTAAGTTAATGTATCCACATTCGACAATGATGATATGAGGTCGTCGAAACGTCATGTAACGTTTTTATCGTTAATTTTCCTTTTGAAATGTTTTTCTAAATTGATCTTTATCAGAAATATTCCAAGACAAAAACAATTATATCAGTTACAGAAATAAAAGGGGAACTCAGTTAATTCAGGCGACATGAACTACCCTCCACAGACAACTCTTCCTTTTCAAGCAATCTCTGTCGCCATGTTCTCCTGTAAATACAACCACCTTGAGGTGAGCACGCGGATTCTACGAGATTTAAGAGGTGCGACGGTGTTCCAATCGATGCGTGGTGGCGTGATTGGTGGTTAACTCTTTGAACTTTCAAACACACTGTCCGCTCCACAGGCAGCCCAAGCGTACTATGTGTGGAATCGGGGTTTAAAGTACCCTCGGTGCCATAGCGTCTCTCGCCTTCTATATTGGTTTTTCAGGGATATTTATTATTTTCTCCAACGGGCCTCTGGGGCCAGGGTAGGTTTAAAGGTCATTACGGTAAAAATTTCGAATATGTATTTCGAAGAAATAAAATGAAATCTTTCTTCAACATGCATGAAGTCTATTCGTTTGTCTATCAGTAATAAATCGCCTTTTAGTCAACTAGACTTGATATTTCTTGCATTATCACGCGCAATGTAGACGTGATCTTACCGATAAAGATACTTATTATAACGTCACTTACTATTGTTTTAAGGTCGCGCAGGACACTTGCCTATAAATAAATTCATAAGCTAAATTTTTGGGGTAGATGTTTCATTTTCAAGCTTCAAATCTCGGAAATTTGAGGGTCGATTCCGCTGAAATTTTACAGGGATCTTGGTGGATGATGGAATTACCGTACATCATGATTGTCCTTTTATAAGCGAATCACGATAGATGGCGATATTTTAGGCTGCTAAAGTCAGAAATGAAAAAAGTAATGTTTGTGTCCGAGTTTTCTGATTGAGAAGCGCATTAAGGTAAATATTTTTAGCGATACGTGATAATGAATATATGAAAATCATTATTCATTCACATATTCATCTACAGTTTTAGTGATTATTAAAGGATAACCTCTTCTGTGAGATGACAGAAGCAGATGTCTGAATTTCAAGACTCGCTGAAAGTTATTTGCTTCCATAGGAGTAAAACTGTGAAACTTAGACTTTGAAGCGTCTGAACTTCTTTGTGAAGTTTGTTTTTGCAATTTTTCTTCTGTCACATCACAGTATAACATACTTCGTTTCACTCACTGGTTTATTAGTTCCTGAAGGTCTTTGTTTTTCAGCTTTTACTGGGTACAGGCCTACCCAGTAGGGGTAGACACGAACAGGAGTCCTAGGTCTCATGCAAGGTGCCCTCCCTACCCATTCCCACAGCCCATGAAGGTTGACCATACCACTGGGGTCTACGTCCCCTTCTCTTTTCGAACAGTGGCATGGGTTCTTTAACTTACCACTAGAGCAGATCAGAGAGAGAGCTGTGAGATGGGGCATACGGTTTTTCGTCCTTAACCGAGAAGACTAGAAAGGCTAACCGTTTGCAGACTTAATTACAAAGGCGGCACTTTCTCCTCAATTATTTAAAGACCCTGAGTGTTGCTCTGGCCGGTATATCCGTGATGAAAATTTGGACACAAAATTGCAGTATTTTAGGTCTTCGAAGTTCGAACGAGTCCGCTAAAATATTCAATAATGTGCAAGAAGTTCACACTTCGAGATTTGAATCACACGTGCAACAAGTAGCACACAATTAATTGAATAAATGTAGAATGTAAAAACTCTCCTCATGAATATTCCATGCATCGTCAGAATCACTCGCACGGTTCGTCTTTAAATAAATACATACGTAATGAGATTAAGAGTCCTGCGCGGCCTTAAGACCCTGGTTTGCCCGGGAACGCAGTTATACTGTTATGGTTAAAGTGCACATGAATCGAAATTTCCAAGCCAGTTTTTTTCTCCAGTATGAAAATTGGTGTTATAAGAATCATTTTGAGGGGAAAATAATTTACTAAAAATAGCAGGAACTTATTTTAAAATGCGGCGAAAGTTAGGCCTTTCTCACTAAAATTCTAGACAAGAATCTGGGGTCTGGTAAATATGCGTGACGTCATTCGTGTCTACTCAATCGAGTGCGTCACTCTGCTTTTGTGAATTCCATGGAATAAAAGTGTCGGAGAACTACCGAGATTCACTACCGTAGCTGCCAACTGTGCAAAACTTTCCGGGTTTAAGCTTTTTTCGCCTTCTCAGCCATGTTTCACGTTTGAACATTACACACGAATGACGTCACAGAGACTTTTTGGCCGCGCGCGAAATGTCTCAAATTTCAGGCCACAGCGGGAATTTTGGAGCCCCTAAAAATGGTGAAACCTTGTCACGATAAGGAGGGAAACGACTGAATATGAAATCTGAGGATTATAAACTATCTAAAAACGTAAAAAAGTTGGTAGTTAATTTTCGATTCATGTGCACTTTAAATGGCCTTCAACATATCTCAGGGTTGAGTGGAGCCTGGGCAATGGGCTGACCATCCATTCTCGCAAAACACGTCATGGTTACTAAAGCCAACGGTCCTTAGGACTTTTGTGGCGCACGCCCCGCAATGGAGCGGACAGGCGAACTTACTTATTTATGATAATGATTCAGATGGCTTTCGTTTTCTTACTTTTCTGCGATCTTTACTTTCGTGAACACTCATTCTTGGCAACAGAAAAAATATGCTTGCGATTGTTACTTTCGAAGAGTCGTTACATTAAATGAATCATCGAATAATTTCCGTTTTCGCTCCGATTTGATATCGATCACCCAATCTTTTTTTCGACGAGCAAAAAGAACTCCCAAGAAGCCCTCCATGATATATACTTTAGTGGAGAGTGAAAAGTCTGCATTAACTCAGACCCAACTTCGGATTCTCATGCCAACCCCGGCCCATCCATCGGACCTTTTCAAAGCGTTTACAATTGGGTAACAACGTGTGCAGATTGGTCTCAGATCGACCCTACTGGTTGTGTGGACGGCCACCTACAGTGTAATTGTATGCTAATGCTGAACTTACCGATAAGCACCGGACAGAGCATAATCCTTTACTTTCCTCCGCATGTTGTCGATATCGAGTCCATCGTCGGCCATAATTTGCCTGTAGCGATCTTTCATGTCGTTTTCAGGGTAAACGACATCGTATCCAGGAAGAGGAAGCACAACGTCATGGATAGTGTACTGTCCGCTTTTGATGTGTTCCTCGGTAAGAACAGTCACTGAGGCACGGCTGGGCTCAGAGATGAATTCCACAAAATCTTCCATCTTTGATGTGTCTATGAAATAAAGCTGTCCTTCAGCTTGTTTGGTGAAAGTGCACCTACATGTAAACTCAAAAACATATTTTCGCTAAAATAAATCTCCGCACCTGTTTGAAATGCATTGCACCTTTTTCTGACAAGTTATCTTGACTTTTCATAAGTTGTAAAAGTTACAAAATCTGGCCATCATCTGTCCCATGACCAAGCTAGTGAGGGGCTTGGGTCTATTCTCGATTTGACGTCATAAGCTGACTTACACCACGGAAAGTCTTTGTAAACAGCAAAGGAGTTTGTGATATCAAATTGAGAACAGACCCAAGCCCTTCTGATTCGGTAGTGCACCAAATGATGCTTCGGGTTTTGTGCGTTTTGAAGGCCATATAAAGTCGAAAACTGGACAAAAAAAGAGGAAATGTTATTGGGACAGGTGCAAAGATTTAATTTAGCAAAAAAATTTATTTTACATTGTAGGTGCAATTTAAAGCTGACCGTGCCAAAAGGACCAAAGGATTAAAAAGCCTGGTTTCTGGAGCTTAAAGCAATTTACATGTACAGTAGCATAACAGAAACGCTCACACAGTGGTTCTACTTGCATGGCCGCTGCGACTATTTTGTCACAGAATAAAAAGTAAAAAGAAAAGTAATGCACACTATATAAATGTACACTGTAACTTATATAATGTACATGTTTTGCTTGAAACCATTCCAAGACGACTCTGCAATTGGAATTATCCTAACCTGATACAAAATATGCCACCAACAAGAATTTGGGAAATAAAATAGTGGAGTTAAACAATGATTAATGAAACCAAATTGACAAAGATACAATATTTTGACTATTTCTACAATGTTACACACCTCAAAATTCCAAATAAACGCCCAGGTACATTTTTGTTTCAGAAAAGCACTTCTGATGCATTTTTCCAGTGAGTTCAAACTTGGTTTAACTTGACAATAAAACTACCTCTTTAGGAAGTAAAACAGTTTGACACATGTGCTTCCCAAACATAACCAGGCCAGGGCACAGTGTCCATTCTCAGCTAATTCCCTTTGATGGGTTTTTGTTAGAGTTGCCATAACATGACTAGCTTACCTGTGTTGGCGGCTAAACCAGCAGAAGATTTTGACATCACAACAAGGTCTCCTTTAATAGGCTGAAGTCCATATTCCTGGGGACCAAAGTTGAAAAGGTTTCCCAAAAAATGCTTTGGACCAAAATTACCCCTGCCACTGAACTAAATGCTAATTTACTACTGCAAAGAGTACCTGTAAGATCCCTGGGCGCTAATTTGTTTTCTAGTCTGTAGCCTGCTCGTTAGTGTTTTATTGTTTTGTGTGTCACACCTTCGTTCCGACTTTTTTCTACAGTTCATCACAATTTACACCTTTTTTTTAGTCTCGTCGTTTTGTGCATGTAATTACAGTGTTTGCCTTATAAGCCTTAGTTTTCTTGCTTTTTGGGGGAGTCATTTCTTGGCAGTCGCGCTACGCGCACGTTTCTTATTTTAGTTTCCCGCAGTTAGGATCTCGCCTAAGGCAGTTTGTTTCGCAGTTTCTTAGTAGCCGTAACAATGTAAGTATAGTCTTTATCGTCGTTTCTTGTTAGTTGTATTTCGTTGGCAGTTGGTGCAATTCTTTTTATTCATGTTGTAACTTTAGTTCGTTTATCTTTTAGTTTCAACCTACGGTTTATGGAATTACATTCTACGTGTGAACCTCCGTCGAGTTGGAAACGTTTATCGGCAGTTATATCGTTGAAAATTGTACGTGTCGCCGTTCCGGCATGGACGCTCCGCTTTTGAATGCCACAGTTCCTGGCCCGCGGCGTAAGTCTACTCGGACGAGAACGCATAATGTTACTTTGGACTTAGAGGGAGTTCATTTGGAAAGGCTTCGTGGCAAGAAGGACGCAAGGTCAGGTTTCGCCTCTTATGTCTCCGCTAGAGTGAGAGAAATCACAGATTTGCTCTCCGATTAACGGAATCTTCAGGCTGTAAAGGAGAAACTAGTTCACGCAATCAAGGCTTTCGATAATTTCAAAAACGCTCATTATGATTATTGGCGCGAAGTTAAAGATGAAAAGGGTGTCGCGGAATGTCACGAGTATCTGTCGAAACACGTGTATAATTTTAGCGCCTTCCGCCAGCAGGTGAGCAATTGGATCGCCGTTGCCGAAGATAAACTTTTGTCTGTTGCACCTAAAGTGGTCGCGAGTATAAATCCAGAGGACTCGGTTAGCAATGTCGGTTTACAAGCACGTTCATCTACCTCGAAACAGTCTAGTCACGCGAGTTCTCGTGGTAGTCGCGCGGCATCCATCGAGGCCGCGAGGGCGAAAGAAGCGGCGAGGTTAGCGGAGTTGGAGGCGGAGAAAGTCATGCTTGATAAACGCCAGGCCTTAGAGGAAAGGAAATTTCGTCTGAGCCAAGAAGAGGCGCGCCTCAACCTGGAAGCTGAAATGGTCAAAAGTGCAAGGAAGGGTCAAGCTTTAGCAGCATTGGTGACTCCATCTTCTCAACCTTTTCAGCGTCCCTACAAATTGGAGTTCGAAGGTTCTTGCGAGAATGCCCCGCGAGTGGCAGGAAATATTGCGAACGAAGCAGATTATGAAGCAGATCACCCGAATTCACGTGACGACTTCCAACGGGAGGCAATGGTTTTACAGCGTCAGCAGACCGTATTACAGGTTCAGCAGAATCGCATTGTTGAATTGCTAGCTGTCAATCAGAATAAAAACAAACTTCCTCAGCCTCGTGTTCCCATCTTTGATGGGAATCCTGTGGACTATCGTAGCTTTGTTCGGGCCTTTGAGAGTCTGATAGAATCTCGCACCCAAAGTAGTACGGAAAGGCTTTATTACCTTGAGCAGTATACCGCTGGAGACGTTAAGGAACTGATACGATCATGCCAGCATTTACCCCCTGATGAGGGATACGAAGAGGCACGCAGACTTCTTAAAAGAAAGTTTGGAGATGAATACCGGATCGCCTCAGCATATGAATCTAAAGCTTTGGGTTGGCCCCCCATAAAGCCAGAAGATGGCTCAGCGCTTAGCAAGTTTGCGATCTTCCTCTCAAGCTGTAGAAATGCCTTAGCGAGCAGTCAGTACGCATCAAAGTTCGACCAGCCAGGCAATATTCAGAAGTTGATTTTCAAGCTGCCGTTTAGTATGAGAGAGAGATGGCGTCGCTGTGTCGATGACATTATGGAGTTGCAGTTAAGACCAGTGAAATTTAGCGACCTTGTGGCCTTTGTTGATCAAGAGGCAAGGATTGCTACAAATCCAGTCTTCGGGGATATCTTGGACAAGGGTCAGTCAAGTTCTGATTTCAGATCGCGAAGAGCGCCTCAAGGATCCCATGGTTTTAAACCTTCCAAGCCAAAGACATCGACCTTTGTTACCCAGGTGCAGAGCAGTCAATGCGTATGTGGAGAACATAATTCTTGTGCTGATGCTGCTGCTGCGAACGTCCAGCCCAGCCTGTGCCTATTCTGCCAAAGGAACCACGCCTTAGAAGACTGCCATTTGCTTAGATGGAAACCATATCAAGAGCGTATCAAGTTCCTAGCATCTAAGAGGCTTTGCTTTGGCTGCCTGTCTGACAAGCATGTGGCAAGACTTTGTCCTGAGAGAAAGGCCTGCAAAATTCCTAACTGCACTCGCAAGCATCCCACAGTCCTCCACACGTCGAGTAATCGTGAGAAGTCCTCAGTGGACGTTGGTGTCGGTACCGAGAACAGCACTGAAGCCCCTGTGCTGAATGGCATGGTAAATACAGACAAGTGTCCAAATGGTCCTAACCAGGAAGCCCGCCGTAGGACAGCTCTGGCTGTCATTCCTGTCAAGGTCCGCTCGAAAGATAACAACAAGTCGGTTATCACTTACGCATTTTTAGATAATGGGAGCAGTGCCACCTTCTGTACTGAATCGTTAATGAAGCAACTTGGAGTCGACGCTGCAAAGGTGAAGATTTCTCTTTCCACTTTGGAGAAGAAGAACAGTCCAGTTGACAGTTACCTGATCCGTGACCTGGTTGTGTCTGACCTTGACGAGAACGATTTTGTCAACCTCCCTATCCTGTATACTAGACCAGAGATTCCAGTTAGTGTTGAAGACATTCCGACTCAAGAAGATGTGGATCGTTGGCCCTATTTGCATGACGTCTTCATACCCCATGCTGATGCTGAGATAGGGCTTCTAATTGCCAGCGACGTGCCAGAAGCACTTGATCCAGTCGAAATGAGGCACAGTCAGGACGGTGGCCCCTACGCGTCAAGGACACGCATTGGATGGGCTGTGAACGGTCCTTTGGGACGTTGTCGTAAGGGATCTCAAACCTCAGGTTTCTTCGTTAAAGTCAATCCCCAGCTCCAGTTTATGGTAGAGAACTTCTACAATCGCGACTTTGGTGACATTTCCGCAGATGATGCAACAGAGATGTCTCAAGATGAACGCTGCTTTATGCAGAACGCTGAGAAAATACAGCTAAAGTTCGGGCATTATGAAATCCCGTTACCATTTAAAAGTCCTGAAGCCTTAGTTCCCAACAACAAGTCGCAGGCCTTGACGCGCGTCAGTTGGTTGAAGAGAAGGTTAGAAAAAGATTCCAAGTTGTGTGATGATTACAGAGCCTTCATGTCAGACCTGATGGCCAAGGGCTATGCACGCAAAGTACCTCCTGACCAGGCTAGTCCCGATGAGGGTAAAGCGTGGTATAATTATACCCCACCATGGTGTGTACCATCCCCATAAACCAGGCAAGATCAGAGTAGTCTTCGATTGTTCTGCAAAGTTCAAGGGATTGTCACTCAACAGCATGTTGCACAAAGGTCCGGACCTGACCAATTCACTTGTTGGAGTGCTGACAAGGTTCCGCAAGGACAGAGTCGCAGTCATGGCAGACATAGAAGCCATGTTTCATCAGGTGCGAGTTCCGGATCACGACACTTCCTTCCTGCGCTTCCTCTGGTGGGAGGATGGTAATATGGCGCGAGACGCACAAGAATACCAGATGCTTGTCCACTTGTTTGGAGCCATATCGTCACTGGCTTGCGCTAATTTCGCACTTCGAAGGACTGCAGAGGACAACAGGGATTGCTTTCCTCCCGAAGTGATAAATACCGTAAAGAGAAACTTCTATGTGGACGACTGCCTCAAGTCCCTATCCTCAGAAACTGCTGCAATCACCCATGTCACCAACTTGCAAGCTCTACTGTTACGAGGTGGCTTTAAGCTCACGAAATGGGTCAGCAATAGTCGAAAGGTGCTCCAATCCATTCCTGAGTCAGAACGTTCCACGCAGTTCAAAAGGCTCGACCTCCGCAAAGACGAGTTACCAGCTCAACGAGCACTTGGCATTCGATGGTGTGTCGAATCAGACACCTTCTCCTTCGACACTTGCATTAAACCTCGGCCACCTACATGCAGAGGCATTTTGTCTGTCGTCAGCAGCGTCTTTGACCCTCTGGGCTTTGTCTCGCCTTTCGTTCTGGTAGCAAAACAAGTTCTCCAAGATCTTTGCCGCGTTAAGCTAGGATGGGACGACGAAGTTCCCCCCGTGTACAGTTCAAGTTGGGAGAAGTGGCTTAACGATCTTCCGAAGCTTTCATCGTTTTCTATTGATCGTTCTGTGATACCGGAAGACTTTGGTCCAGTGGTTTCCAGTCAGCTTCATCATTTCTCCGACGCGTCAGAAGTTGCGTACGGCTCTGTCTCCTACCTGCGTTTGGTCAACGGAGAGGGCAGAGTGCACCGTGCGTTCCTATTTGCCAAGTCCCGTTTAGCGCCTTTGAAGTCTGTCTCTATCCCTCGTTTAGAGTTATCTGCAGCAACCTTATCTGTTTGTCAAGACAGGATGCTCAAGAGAGAGTTTGAAATGCCACTCAGCAACCCTTCTGTATTTTGGACCGACAGCATGTCCGTGCTGCGCTACGTTAAAAACGAGAACAGGCGCTTCCACACCTTTGTCGCTAATCGCATTGCAATAATACGAGACAGCTCTAGTCCAGACCAATGGTACCATGTGGAGGGAACCTTGAATCCAGGCGACCATACGTCTAGAGGTTTAACAGCTGAAGCATTGCTTAACTGCGAGAGGTGGCTATTGGGGCCGGAGTTCTTGTGGGAATCTGACCGTCAGTGGCGAAAGGAATTAGATACCCCACTTGTTTTACAGAACGATGACCCGGAAGTAAAACCTGATCCGGTAGTGAGGTCCCGGACAACGTCTTTGGCAGCATCGGTTGTCTTGTCCAGTTCGGCTCTAGCAGACCGTTTCCAGAAGTTCTCTAGCTGGCATCGTTTGAAGAAGTCGATCGCGTTGATCTTACGTTATCGAAACAACCTCCTAATGGCCGCTAAGGGTCGGAAGGGAATCGTTCAGCTGATGTCAGAAATCCATCATTAATTACCTTAGAAGAGATGAAGAATTCAGAGAAAGCCATACTGAAAAATGTTCAGCTGACAGCTTTTCCAGTGGAGTTCAGTGAGCTGAGTAGTCTGAGAAGCAGCAAAGGCGTCAAGCGAAGCAGTCCTCTCTTCAGACTGGACCCCGTTCTGAAAGACGGGTTGTTGTGCGTTGGTGGAAGATTGGCTCGTGCCCCTATCTCGCCTGAAGCTAAGCACCAGATCATTTTGCCGAAGAGCAGCCATATCTCAAATCTTATCGTTGATCATTATCACAAGCTTTCAGGTCATTCAGGGAGACAGCATGTGTTGAGCATGATACGCCAGAAATATTGGATCATCAAAGCAAACTCCTCAGTCAGAAGAGTCCTGTCGGGTTGTTACGGTTGCCGAAGGCGCGAAGCACCGTTTTGCGAGCAGAAAATGGCCGACTTACCAGAAGACCGTTTGGTTCCTGACAAACCTGCCTTCACAGCTGTTGGTGTGGATTGTTTCGGTCCTTTTCAGGTGCGCCGTTGTAGAAGTCTTGTCAAGAGATACGGCGTCATCTTTACGTGCCTAACCGTTCGCGCAGTTCATATCGAAGTAGCACATAGCCTAGATACCGACTCCTTTCTGCTCGCGCTGCGAAGGTTTATTGCTAGACGAGGCCAAGTAGAAGAGATACGCTCGGACAACGGAACTAACTTCACAAGCGGGGAGCGCGAACTATGCGAGTCAATTCAAGCCTGGAATCACGACAAGATTAACGAAGCAATGTTGCAGAAAAACATCAAATGGAACTTTAACCCCCCTTATGGTTCGCATCACGGTGGTGTTTGGGAGCGGTGCATACGCTCAGTTCGACGAATTTTACGCGCTCTTCTCCAGGAACAAACTACAGATGACGAAGGCCTTAGTACCCTTATGTGTGAGGTAGAGAGCATCTTAAACAGTCGCCCCTTAACCGTGGTCTCCGGCGACCGTAGGGATTTGCAGCCTCTCACGCCGAATCATCTCCTGTTGCTGAAATCTGATTCTGTCATGCCGCCAGGTGTTTTCCAAAAGGATGACCTATTCTCGCGACGCAGATGGCGTCAAATCCAATACCTAGCAGATATCTTTTGGAAGAGATGGTCTCGTGAGTACCTCCCTTTGCTACAGAACCGCCAGAAGTGGCTTCATCCCCGCAGAAATCTTTCAGTTGGAGATGTTGTGCTAGTTGCTGCTGAGAACACCATTCGGAATTACTGGCCTCTTGGAAGGATTCAACAGGTTCTTCCAGACAAGAAAGGTTTTGTTCGTAAAGTCAGAGTGAAAGTGAAGTCTACCGTACTCGAGCGCCCTGTCGACAAGCTTGTATTGCTGGTTGAGAAAGAGGGATCAAAGCTCACCGAGCCCTGAAAACTTTTCTCAAGCATTTCTTGGACAGTAGCTAGTTTGTTAGATAACACAGTGACATTGTCTTTGAAGCAATTCCAGTGGCGTTTTCCTAAAGATTTTTTTTTTGTAGTTTTTGTCTTTCGCTGGAACAATTGCTTAGTTTAGTGCCCCTTAATATAGATAAGTAGGTTAGCTAATTTTCGCCTATATCTTAGCAGCGATGTTGTAAGTGCTTCGTTCTACTTCGCACTTAGGGGCCGGAATATGTAAGATCCCTAGGCGCTAATTTGTTTTCTAGTCTGTAGCCTGCTCGTTAGTGTTTTATTGTTTTGTGTGTCACACCTTCGTTCCGACTTTTTTCTACAGTTCATCACAATTTACACCTTTTTTTGTCTCATCGTTTTGTGCATGTAATTACAGTGTTTGCCTTATAAGCCTTAGTTTTCTTGCTTTTTTGGGGAGTCATTTCTTGGCAGTCGCGCTACGCGCAAGTTTCTTATTTTAGTTTCCCGCAGTTAGGATCTCGCCTAAGGCAGTTTGTTTCGCAGTTTCTTAGTAGCCGTAACAATGTAAGTATAGTCTTTATCATCGTTTCTTGTTAGTTGTATTTCGTTGGCAGTTGGTGCAATTCTTTTTATTCATGTTGTAACTTTAGTTCGTTTATCTTTTAGTTTCAACCTACGGTTTATGGAATTACATTCTACGTGTGAACCTCCGTCGAGTTGGAAACGTTTATCGGCAGTTATAGTACCCAATAATTATTTCATTCCAATGATCCTCAGATCAGTCATTTCAATTGATATATATTTGTGTCATTTGTACCATTCATCCAAACTCCACCAAACCTTCCCAACTTGCACTACACAGATTCTAATAATAATAATAATAATGATGATAATAATAATAATAATAATAATAATAATAATAATAATAATAATAATGATGATGATAACTTTTTTAAAGTCTCAAATCTTTCTAGCCGAGCACAGAAGCTCAGTACTAATCTATAAATCAAGTACAATCAAATCAAATCAAATCAAATATTGGTTTTTGAGAAGAGAGGAAAACCAGAGTACCCGGAGAAAAAATTGTCACAGCAGAATTATAGAAAACCAACAAACTCAGTAAGGGAATTGAACCTGAGACACCTTGGTGAAAGGTGAGTGCTCTCGCCACTGTGCCATACCTGTGTAAAATGGTAATTTGCAAAGCTTTCTCATGGTAATTGTATTGTACCATGGAAAATACCATGCTATACTACTTGAAAGCCTTGCATACATGTAACTACACTATACATACCTACATACCTTTTGTGTGCTGCAAACAAAATATAATGGAGTTTTAATTGATTTGCTATCAAGTAGCAAAGTACCTTAATGCGTCTTGACACCATGCAGTTCCACACATAACTCTGGTAGGCATGGACGTACATGAGTCTGGTATTCCTGGAGATGCTCTGCAAAGCGTTCACCAGTCCTGATGGTCCATTTCTTATCAGCCCCTGCAGCAG
Organism: Pachyseris speciosa; assembly: GCA_016490735.1. Classification (NCBI taxonomy): domain Eukaryota; kingdom Metazoa; phylum Cnidaria; class Anthozoa; order Scleractinia; family Pachyseridae; genus Pachyseris; species Pachyseris speciosa. Next base: position 950,558 of record JAEMWC010000140.1, on the reverse strand, counting down.
ATCACTCTCAATGCACTTCCCCTTCGGCATCTTCTGCAGGGTCTCCTTCGCATTCTTTGTGTCCTTCCAGTGCTGACGAGCAGCAGTCAGGTGATCTGGTTCACCATCTCGTGGATTGAGTAGCAAATCTATGGCTTCAGACCAGTTACTGAGAAGTAACGAACGACCTGCAAATGTTGCATAACGAATTTGGACAGTTACACTGCAAATTTTCTTTTCTGTATTCTGCAGTGACTGTCTTCTTTCCTATGCAAAAGTGAAAAATTATTGTGACTCAGGGTTACAAAGAAGACCCACTTGTAATGCAAACTTTTAACATGCTGCCTGAGGGCTGCCTGAGGGTACAGAGGCTCACCACCATAGGAGAGTCACCTGCATGTTGGCATTATGACAGCTAACAACTCTGCATTCCTCAGTTCATGCAATTCCAATCAGTATACAATCTGCAGCTGGAGGGGAAGTCATCACAAAAGTGTGAGAAAAGATGCCTAAAGTTCTTGCAGATGAAAGGAAACTTTGACAGGTCATAAGGTACATTGTAAAGTACACAGCACTGCAAGTGTGCTAAGGGTCACAACATGTACATGTACATGTACATGTAAACCCAACTAAATGTTTCATCTAGTTATCAAAGAAAGCACTGTTAAACATCTCAATTATTGTTTAAGTTATGTACCTGTCTGAGTGAGCATGTAGCTTACATGTAAGCTAAATTACACTTAAAGTATTTTGATCTTCTACACTACTGTAAATTAAAGACACACCTATTTTATGTGTAGGCACTGATGTTGTTCCAAACCTCTGTAGACCATAGTAGTTAATAAACCCATTCAGTTTTAAAGACTGCAAACTCTCTTCAATCTTGCCATGATCTCCAGTAATGCTGCGAAGGGTGATCACAAAATGGTTCCCTGACAGAGAACCAAGTTTAAGAGGTTCTTTGCAGTACTTAAAGTTTCCAACACATATGTTCCTAAGGCTAGCATTTAGACCCTGCAGCTGTTCAGCTTGTACCCTGTAAACAGAGATCCACTGTGAGGTGACAGCCCTGCGGTCCTTGGTTCCTGCATAACCAAAGATACCTGTTTTGATCTTGAGAAGTTTGCTCAACAGACTTATTGCATCCATGGTGTCTTTGTTTTCCTTGTAAAGAACAAACCAACAGTAATCATCAAGTTCTGATGGCCAGCGAGTGTTTCTGTGTTTTCCATTGGCAACTTGCTTGTGGAAAACTCTGACTGCTTTCTGGTTGCCAACCTCAACTGTGTCGCTGTCTAAAATGATAGACAAAAGTGTTTATAAATATCAATCAACAATAATTACCAATGATTTACAGATATTTCTTAAACACAATGCAAACATTTTCCATCAGTCATGTACTAGGCAGGCAGGATGAACTGGGAAAACTGTTGGGTACGGTGCAGCTTGACGATAAACGAACTATGCACACGCAAAGGGCACACACATGTTTTGCATATATGGGTCTTGAAATGTGCATGTTTGCTTTTGTCATTCATGCTTATACCTTTGCTTTGTGGTTCATTGTTCTGCAAAACAAAAGACAAGTTAATTACCATCACAACGCTCTAAATACAGACATCAACATGTGGGAACATTTGTGGAAGAGATCACTGTTTAGCGGTTAATGATTTACTGTGTGACTATTCACTTCACTTATTACTGCGTACTGTACCACAAAAAAGGAAAACCGATGAATCACGTGAGATACAAATGAAGAAATTGTGATTACAACTCCAGTATACATGTATATTTAATTCTGTTTTCATGCCAAGGGAGATTTGTTTTAAATATTCCACTTGCTTTGCCTTTCACCACCACTGAGCACTTGTGCTCGGCTATAATGACTTGAGACTTAAATAAAGTTATCATCGTCATCATCATCATCACTGACAAGTTTGACCAAGATAGCCGAGAAAATCGGAAGTTTGACCATAAATATATTATAAACATTGTTGACATAACTTCTAATGGTTTTGTAAGAACACTGCCGTCACAATTTTCTACATTCTTTTTGCAATAGTTGTTTTGGAATGTGACATGGTTCCCAGTTCATAATTTGTGAAACTAAGCTACACAAGCTGGAGATTGTTTTCGTAAAACCATTCTACAACAATGAGTGCGGGAATTCGCTGCATCAACAAACACTGTCATACATTTTCCCTTGAAAAGAAAACATTCCCTTGCTATATAACCATCTTCCTGAAAAGATGAAAACGAAGAGCATCGATTTCATTGTGCATTCCATTCATGCCATAGTATGGTGGCCTTAGCTATCGCTCGAAATTTGCCAAAGGTTTTACCAAAAAACTTCTACAATGAACAGATATTTCAATGAAAACGTAAAACAAAAGACAAGTAATACTTAAATCAAATGTTTATTCCTTGCAAATCAAAAATAAAATGAAATAAAAAAAAACTTAAATGAAAGAGAAATGTAAACAGCACCCAAAAGCAAAGAAAAATGTAATCAAATATGAGAAGAAAAACAAAAGTAAAATTAAATTTAGCATGAGCCTATGGTTATCACACCAAGATAAAAAAAATAAAAACAAAACAAAACAAAAGTAAAATGAAATTTTCCATGAGCCTGGGGCTATCATAGTATATCAGGATGCTTTGCACGATGAGAACTCCACGTGCAGTGCAACAAGCAAGATGGTGGCCGAGTGGAGAAATTTCAAGGCGAAAATGATAATTTAGTCATGCAGCAAATTATTAAGCACTGTGATATCTGGTAAAGACCAAAAATATTCAAGAATTGGTGCAAGGGAGTTCGTTTCCTACAAGTATGAAGAGTTTACGATTGAAAACATTTGAAGAGAATGCGAAAAACACTTCGCAGTCGACAAGTCAATGAGCTGTGACATTCTAGCTGGAGAACAAGGGTAGTCCTGCAGTACGGTGAAGCAGATTCCAGATTCTACGGAGTGATCCAAGTACGTTTTGTGGAACAAGTTCCTGTTGTTAAACCCGATGAAGGTAAGTTACTAAACTAAGCACCAGAGAATGTGGGCCTAGCCTGAAGTTGCTACCAGCGAAATGGAAATTTTCTGACGCAGAGACACAACAAGCGATCAGAGCCCATGAGATCTGCCCCAAGTCCGAGCAAGTTTGTTCCACAAAACGTAAGCTTACATGGATCACTCTAGAATCTGGAATCTGCTTCACCATACTGCAGGACTACCCTTGTTCTCCAGCTAGAATGTCACAGCTCATTGACTTGTTAACTGCAAAGTGTTTTTCGCATTCTCTTCGAATGTTTTCAATCGTAAACTCTTCATACTTATAGGAAACGAACTCCCTTGCACCAATTCTTGAATATTTTTGGGTTTTACCAGATATCTCAGTGCTTAATAAAGTAAAGTATCTTTGTCGTCGTTAAAAGCGCTAATGGTGTCCTTCTTCTTTCTTTGTCCTTTGATTCTTTTTGCTTTCATTTTCGCCTTGAAATTTCTCCACTCGGCTGCCATCAACAGAGTGCAATATCAAAGTGGAAAATGCACTTTTCAACTGGAAACTGATAATGTTTTTCTCGCTCTGAGAACTGTTCCCAGCCTTGGCCAATAAGAGAGCATGAAATCACATTCATTCTCAAACTAGAAACAGTTCTCAGTATCCACCAATGAGAACGGGTGAATTCTGAATTGAAAACAACATGTCTGGTAAGCATCTGTCGTGAATCACCGATAAGCAATTATTCTCGAATGTCTGTTTGTCATCATCTATTAACTACGCATGAATGAGTTTACACAATGGCCTTTTATCAATAATACCGGAGTTGAAACTTTGTGAATATCGACTACCTACACGAACGAAATTTTAACGTGGTTCTTCAACTAAGCATATCAACAAAAATAAAATATGTACTGGCGACATTAAATTGGAAACTTTTCAATTAAACCACACAGTTCCACATAATTGCGTTGCGAACCATACAACGTGAAATTCTCCTTTTCATTTTACTTTTCTATAAGGCGTATACATAAGGAAGATGGCAACTTACCAACAGTTTGTCGATCCGTCGTCCAAATGCACATTTCATGAGCTTTCTTTGGTCCATAAATCTGGAAAGCGAGTTATCATTTTCCCTGAATTTCGCGCCAAAATTTTCACACACTTGTTTAGGCACTGTTTCGTTACGGCCTTTTCAACTATTTCCTCGGCAGCTCGGAGAATACCTTGTCTCTTCTGATAATTTACTGTTTGGTACAATCATTTTCGTTCTTCGGTTCGACTCCAAGCTCCTTTCTCTGAAATCTATCCTGAGCGCGCGCCAACCGCGCCACGCCGGACAATATTCCCGATTTCGTGTCACGCAGTGAAAGGTTGCCGGCGGGCGATTTAGGTCAAGATATTTTTAGAATAGAGAACGAGAACTGTTCTCGTTTTCTGCCAATCGAACCACCACGCCGGACAATATTCCCGATCTCGTGTCATGCATTGAAAGGTCCCGGCGGGCGATTTAGGTCAAGATATTTTTAGAATTGAGAACGAGAACTGTTCTCGTTTTCTGCCAATCGAACCACCACGCCGGACAATATTCCCGATCTCGTGTCATGCATTGAAAGGTCCCGGCGGGCGATTTAGGTCAAGATATTTTTAGAATTGAGAACGAGAACTGTTCTCGTTTTCTGCCAATCGAACCACCACGCCGGACAATATTCCCGATCTCGTGTCATGCATTGAAAGGTCCCGGCGGATGATTTAGGTCAAGATATTTTTAGAATTGAGAACGTTCTCGTTTTCTGCCAATCGACATTGTTTATATCGCTTGTTTATGCTCTTGAAACAGCTTTATAAACTGATTATTCTCGCGGACAGATGATCAGTAATTCTTCAGACTACGGAGCAAATAGATTCTGCTGAAATGTAACGCTTAAAAAGCAAGAATTAATTTTTCTGAAAACTACGAAATGATGAAACACAACTGGGGCTTTCGAGGTGTCATGTTACGAGGTTATGAGCACTTGCGTGTTTGAGGTGCAGACTTCGTTCGTCAAGTCACTGATCTCCGTTCATCACATGTCTCGGTAGCCTTCCCAAAAATAGTATATTTACGGCAAACCGGACAGTAAAGTTTCGCATATTAGAGGGAATTACCCATCTAACGTATTTTATCGCGCTCTGTATAGCTTTTTGTTTGGGGTTCAGCCAGTTGGCGTTTTGTTTATCGGAGAACTGTTCGCAAATTCAGCCACTTAGCGTCAGAAGACGATGGCATAATTGGCGTGTGTTTTCCGATCGTATAAAAAGGACTCATTGTTGATTTGAGAACTGTTCTCAGTCTTAGCCAATAGACTGATGTCGGTGAACTCTAATTCCAGAAAAGGAGTAATTTCGTTTTCATTACTCTCTACCTAACCTATGATTGTTTAAGTGGATCATGAGGACGACGAGTGAAAATGAACTTGGCCGACAATCACAATTTCTTGCCTGTGAAAAGGCTTTGAATTCTGGCTGGTTCTTATTAATTCTTTCTCGCTCTCGGCCCAAGATCACTCCGCATTGAATTGTCGCTGAACGATGTACGTGCCACAGAGATTTCTTGTTTTAACTTGATTCCCATAACTGTTCTCGGTTTTCTTAGGCTGAGAACTGTTCGCAAATTCAGCCACTTGGCGTCAAAAGACGATGGCATAATTTTGACAGGTTCGGCTCAATTGCCTTTGTATATTCTCAGTCGTAGCTAATCGGCACCGTGTTATAGAAAGCGAAAGCAGCTATATAAGCGTCACAATATATAGCTAAAGGTTTGTCGAATGAGACATTTGGTCGTGTTTTGTTCTTCCCTTCATATACGCCTTAAATTCCACAAAATTGTGCACGCATCAAAACGGCATGCAATTAATTCCGAGTGAACAATTTGCGTGTCAAAAGGACTTATTGTTGTAAAATGTGAGAACTGTTCTCAGTCTTAGCCAATTGATGCCAGTGTCACAAGAAACCAAGTAATTAGCTTTCAGTGCTCTCTACCAAGAGATACTGATCTATGATTTCAAATTTAATAAGTGGGAAAACGAACTTTGTCCGACACACTTTTTTGCCTGTGAAAGGGCTTTGAATTCTGGCTGGTTCTTATCCCGATAACTCGAAGTTTCAAGGGAAACCAGAAATGCGGGTTCCAGTTCGACGGGAGTTCGTGTTGACGAGAGATGGAAACAAATGACCAGAGATGGCTACAATGTTTCGTTTGCACGTATTTGATTGCTATTCAAACAACGTGTTAATTACGTACAAAGAGTAAAAACCAAACTGGCTATTTTGCTAACAAACGATTGAACATACGAAAATTCGGTTCAAAATGCGAAATGGCTAGCAGAAGAACACTATGATGTGATACAGGGCAGCAGGATACAACAGTGCTTACTCAATTCAGACAAAAATAAATTCAATTTTTTGGAGTATATTTTGACTCATTACCCCTTGAAAAAGGGGTCTCTAGGGTAAAATCATAAAGAATACGACCGGAAGAGAAGAATAGACAACTTCGAGTTAGCGACCGAAAGGTTGACCTAGATCGTTTCTTTCGCGCTCTCTTAGGGTGACTCAGCATTGAATTGTCGCTGAACGATTTCCGTGCCGTAGAGCTTTCTTGTTTTAGCATTCCCGTAACTGTTCTCGGTTTCAGCCAATTGGCGATTTATTTGTCCGAGAACTGTTCTCGAATTCAGCCACTAGCTTCCCGCCCCGCCTGAAATGAATGCAGCTTTGTCTACTCAGTCTAACCAGAGAGCCTTCCTCGGCGGTGTATTGGCTAGGTCACGGAAATCGTCTAAGCTAATTTGAAACCAGAATTTATTAAAATACTGGTGCGGTGTGGTCTAGGCATTGCGCCGTCGCTGTTACCATTCATTCACCGTAACTCATATATTTGTCAATCAATTTTAAAGTTGTGCCATTTTAGGGGTCAAATAAAGTTTGATTCACACCCAAAGCCGTAGCCTCCGTTAGGGTTTTAATCCCCATCTTTTTCAGATAGAAGTCCCTGGTTATACGTTAAATTTTCAATGTCCATGGTTCTTTTGGAAAAACTGAAAATGATGACCAAGTTCAAGAAAACTCAATAAGCTTCAGTTTGTCTAAGGTGATTGTTATCGTTGGCGGTTATGTTCGGTTTAAGCATCTGGGCCCATAGTTTCCCATAAGTATACTTACGCCTAGTATCCATTGATATCGCTGGACAGCCTGACAGGGAAAAAACACAAATTTCTTGTGTGCCGAAATGTCATGCTGTAACCGAATGCAATAAGCAGACATTGCAAAAAAGTACTTTGGTTGATAAAAACTATTCACATGACAGCTGATACTTTGTTACACATGACGGATAGTTAAGCGTGAACATAGAAGAACACAATAGCCTTAATGTAAGATGACCAACATTTTTACACCCTTTTTTCCTCTATTTCCATTTAAAATTTTATACGAACCCTTGCGTAGTTGTGAGCCTTATAGTTACCAATTTTCCAAAATTCAATGCTGCCTGTTCAAAGTGGTATGTGCGCCACGGCTTTTCTTTCTTAGTTATTTCAAAGTAAAAAACTATTTGCAGCGAAAACGAACTTGCCCTGCAATTGTAGAAAAAGCTCTTAAACATATGCTACTTTTAATTGAAATTTGCTACTCAGGATGTGACCCAGCCGGCCGTAGGGGAGCAGGGTTGGCGCAGTGGTGAGAGCGCTCACCTTCCACCCATCTGTCCCGGGGTCGATTCTCGGACTCGGCGTCATAAGTGGGCTGAGTTTGTTGGTACTCTACTCTGCTCCGAGAGGCTTTTCTGCGCCGGGTACTCCCCAAAATCCAACATTTGATTTGATTTGATTCTATTTGATTTAGAGTTAATTTGATTTAGTCCCCTCAATTAATAAAGCATCTGTCCTCGGCTAGAAAGATTTCAGACCGAAAATTAAGAGAGGGAATCTTGCTCCTTTCGCATTTGGTGGATGCGTAGTTACCAATAAAATCACTAATCGAATCATTTAGCCATCCACTTTTCCAGGTCGTCGATGCCCAAAATGCAATTGCTTTGATATCCTTCAAAGTGACCAGTTGGTAAAGTACGGTATGCTTGAACCTGAAAAGAAAGAAATTTGGCGAAATGGTAAAAGTGTGAAACTGTGGTAATGTGCTTAAAGCAGACGTAATTACCAAAAAAGAAGGTGACAGTGACTACAGCAATAGGGCTGAATTCATTTTAGTTTAGTTCTCTTTGGATGGCCAATCCTTGGTAGCTCCAGGCTACCACATTTTAAGGCTTTTTACGTCGGCTATCAAATTATGGTAATTATCTGAGAAATCTTTACTATTTACTTGTGCCTCTTTCATTTGTCTTTGCACTAAGGAAATGCCGTTTGGACTTTCCACATTCTGGAAATGCTAGCCGTTTTGTATTAGCTTCCTCGGTCAGTGATGAACACCTGTTCCGCGTGCACGGTCTGCGCCGCCTGGGCAGGCGAACCGAACACACTATTTTTCCATCTATAAAATGCCATCTTCCGCGTTCCGCACTCACTCCAAAAAGAAATTTAACTCATCGACAAAAGATGAGCTGGGAGTGGGTGCCTTAAAGGTGGAAGGGCCTGATGCGCAGAAGGTAGCAATGTTCTAAAGGTAACCAAGGGAGCCATGCGAACACCTGGCACCCGGCACCATCACACTGAAGACGGGCTTAAGTGGAATACTTAGCGAACCCCATACTTACTTACCAATAGGGTGGGAGGAGTGGGAGCACAAATCCACCGCTAGTTGTCAGCCTTGACTGCGAAATGATCCGCAAAGATCAGCAAAGCAAAGCAAGCGATGCTAGTTGTGCAATCACATATAAGAGCCCCTGAAATTACAGCGGCCACCCCTCATAGAGCCTGTGGATACTTGCCACGACCGATGTATATGAGAGTGCCACCGCAGAGGGGATCCGTCTTTGACGCCTTAATGTTCACCCGAAGGATTAATCAACCGCCACGTCCCGGAATGTCACGTGACATGAGGGAGAGAAATTGCTAGAATTGAGCACAGTAAATTCCGATGCACGCAGGAAGCCGAAATATGACGGGGTACAGGCGGCAGAAGATGCTATGATCAGGCAGAGCAAGATCCAGGGACTTGAAAATCATTAACATATGATGGAGTCTGTTATAATAATAATAATAATAATAATCATCATCATCATCATCACCATCATCATCTTTATCCAGGAGGTCGCCGTCACCCTAAGGTAGTTTTTAGGCGAGTCCTGTCAAAGGTAGCAAAAAAAAAATAGAAAAGTAAAAAAGAATTAAGAACACTTAGTGGTAAAAACTACAAGTCCCACTGTTAATTGATAACTACATTAAACGATGTAATGCGTTTTTAAAAATCCCAACCGACTCGCTATTCCTGATATCTAAAGGAATCTCGTTCCATTTCTTAAATAAAAAATACGACGAACGTAATTGGCCTCTGCCACACCGAGACCTATTAATCCTCAAATCGTTGGCATGGCGCGTTTGGTAATTATGAAGTGACAAATCAGTACTAAAATTATAATTATGGTCCAAAAGGCCATTAAGACATTTAAAGACATAAATAAGCCTATGAATGCGGCGTCTAACACGAAGATCTTTCCACTTAAGATCCAAGAGCGCTTGAGGGGAAGAAGAGTATGCAGGGCGATCAAGGACAATCTTAGCAGCTCTGTTCTGCAGCACCTGAAGGGAGTCCATTAATACTTTGTTATTTCTATCACCCCAAACAATGTTGTAGTAATCCAAAAACGGTAATACCATAGTGTTTACAAATAGATTACGAGCGCAGAAGGGGAGAAAATGCTTAATCCTACGCAGTACGCCAAGTGTAAGTCTAAGTCTGTTACTGGCAAGCGAGTGGACAGCGATGCGCCTTGAGAACGCTTCATACCACGCACTACCCACCGGAGACGAAGGCAATTGATCAGTGGCTCGATGTGAAGAGACCGGACTGCCGACAAGTAGACCTTTCTAGAAGACGCCTTAAGAAGGTCCGCCAGAAAGGTTGCAAACAAACATAGCGTCCACTCATCGGCAGGACAGGGGGAACCATTCCCATGGATTTTACCAGACTGAACACAAAAGTCATAGAACTTCCTTTGAGGGGATGCGTACGACCTTCGTGTTCACGGAGCAAGTCCCTGTACAAGGAGGTTACGGCATCGATCTTCTAAAGAGAGGAGATCAAGAGATCCAGAAGCTGTTGCGGGATAAGCGTCGGATGAGGGTCTGCTTGCGGGGCTAATCGCTAAAACCCCTACCAATGACGGGAAAACGAGACAAAGCGTCAGCAATCTCATTTTCTACACCAGGAACATGTTCAGCAGAGAAGGAGAAGGAGAAGGAGAACGTGTCGCAGACATTAATATGTCTCGGAGGAGATGCATCAAGCAAGAAACCTTAGATGTCCTGATGTTGAGGATTTGCATGACTGCCTCGTTGTCCGAACGAAACAAGACATGCTGTCGTGGCCACTGAGCTCCCCAAACCCTAGCAGCGACAACAACAGGGATTGAGGCACCTGTGGTCCTGCTCAGGGACCACTAAACTAAGCGCCCCTGAAATTAGCTCCAAACCTCACTGCCACAGCTGCGTCCGAGATCACTTCAAGGTCGGGTGCAGGAGTCAGGCCATGCAGGGAAATGCCAGAAACTCACCCTATTCTAAACCAACAAGGTATGCCGCCATTCGAGATCCTGATGAAATTCATGGTTGAGGCCGATGGGATGGTATCCTTTGCGAAAGCAGCACAACAAATCCATCATCCGGGGCTGAAAGGTCCGGCCCGGCCAAACCACCTTAGCTGCGTAATGAAGGTGGCCAATAAGCGACTTCAATTCACGACGATTGCACCACTTCCCCGAACGCCAACCACATACCCGGAAACCTAGCGACTTGCTTAGCTGAATTTAGTTCGATGCCCAGAACTTCCATGACTGGCGATTGCCCCACGCATTTGAGGGGATGAAGAAGCAGGCCCAGCCTGTTGCAGACCTCCCTAGCAGTACTACGGTAATGGGCGCATAGCGGGGAGTTAGTGGGGCCTACGGTAATAAAATCGTCCAAAAACTGCAATAGGTCGTGTAAGTGGTAACACTCCTTAAGGATCCATTCCAGCATGTCGGCCACAGAATTAAAGAGAAAAGGGGCTGAGCACAGGTCAAAAGGGGGTGCCAGATCCACATAGTGCTTTCCTCGCAACCTCTTGCAAACAGAGAGCGATCTGAAGGGTGGACGGGAATATTCCTATACGCTGCTTCCACATCAAACTTAGCCATCAGAGCCCCACAAACATGCCGATAGACCATGGAGATATTCTGGTCCACATGAATGTACTGCATGGTGAAGTCATCTGCTGAAATCCCAACGTTCACGCTGGAGCCACGAGGAGAAAACGGATCCACGATTAAGCGCCATTTCCCAGGTTGCCCTTTTGGGAGGGATGACACCAAAACTACTAACCTGTAAGCCAGGGACCGGGGGACGATCGAAGGGGCCAGCCACTTTGCCAAGAGAAACCTCATTTGCCCGGTAACGAAGTGGACCAAAAGTGGTACCGTCACGAGTCGGAGAGGGTGATCCAGGATGAAGGTCAAGATATTATGGGATTTTAACATCCAAACGGACAGGGTGATAGAGCACTGGAGACTAGATATTATTGTTGTGTATGAGGAAGCTGGGACATGCCAAATCATTGATGTGGCTCCCGGCGACCACAATATCGAAAGAAAGGAATACGAGAAGATTAACAACTATTCAGAGTTCCGCGTTGAGATTGCTAGATTATGGAACAAGACAGTGCAACAACAGTTGTTCTCGTTGTGAGAAACAACTTCAAGTCTCCCTCAGATAGTATAGGAATAACTCCAAGCATAACATTCATTCAAAACAACACTACAGATTTTTGCGCGTCTTGGTTCTGCCAACATCCTGCGAAAAGTGCTATCCGTCTGAGGTCCCGTGGACTTGATGGAGAGAAGCACATTGTAACATTTCCAGGTTAAACTAAACTGTGCGAAATGACAGATAATGATCGTAATGATGATGATGATATCGATATCATCATTAAAGTACACTGAAAAACTGTCCCAATATACGGACCTGAAGACCAAAACAAGCCGAATGTGGGAAATGAGAACGGAAACAGTATCAGTTATCATTGGAGCGCTCGGATCTATCAAAAGGGACGAGAAAGTAAACAGCAAAAATACCTGGCTCAGTAAATATCAGCAAGGTGTAAAAGATCGCTTTCCTGGGTACATCTCACATTGTGAGAAGGGTGTTGTCAATGTAATAGAGCTATTTTAGCCCTGTGGTGCCTCCGGATCATAGTTTGGTCTCGTTCCCTGTCTCAAAAAACTAATCATTGGCTTTATTAATTACATTTTATGATAGACAGAACGAACAGAAGTATTATAAAAACCAAAACAAAGCAAGGAAGATGCCTGACAGATACCTGTCCGTTATCACTGACGGAAGGGGTTCATCCGCAAATCCCTCAGTTCAAGCTGAAGTTGAAGGTAAGTTTGTTTCAACGCCGACTTGAAGAAGGCCGAAGGCCGAAAGGCCATCAGTTCAGATAATCGGGGGCTAGGGCCATAAGTACATTGAAAGTACCAGGCAGAGTGATACTTTGTTTGGTAGCGTAAATAAATGGTTAGGAATATTCTTTATGATGGAAATTAACAAACTCTCCCTCACGTCAACAGCGGAAGGTGTACACGCTGAATTTTAGAAAATCCATGTCTAGTTTGGCATTGACTGAGATGACCAGATGCGACAACACTGAAACCCTTACGCGACCTGTTAACGTCCAGTTACACCCCCCCCCCCCCCCCCGTAGTTACAACCCCCGCCCCCAATCCATCATCCATCCACGGTGTGACAGCATTTCTGACACGAAGTCCTGGATACGCCCATACGTCTCAACCTTTCAGCATCATGGCACCCCTTGACAACTATTTTCCCCTTTTTCATTTCTCAAAAATGGAAAAGGTGAAATGGGAATGGTGGCGTCTTCTCGCTGGTGGGTAGCACAAGGAATGGTTACCCATTCACCAATACTTACTTGCGGTGCTTCGCGATGAGGATGATTATGTTGATGTCCCACGTTAACCTTAAAAATTTCTAATTATCATTAACCAAACTAGCTTTTATTATTACTTCCTCATGTTCTATGTTGTCTTAAAGGTTCTTGCTCGTCTCGTGTAAATGTGCCATCACCGATTCTTTATTAAATTGGAGAGCCGATTTATTTATGTATTTATTGAACTTGAATTACTAATAATTTATTTTGCTAAATTTGATTGTAAGCTACACAACCCTTCTCAATGAGCTTTGCTACATGCGGGTTGTGTATTTTTCTAACTTGTATAATTGTAATAATCAAAATAAAGTAAAAAAGCGCGAAAAAAAAAAAAAGTGAAAGAGCCATTTGCTGTTATGAAAGATATGCCTCCTGGATGTCCTTCCCAGCTCAAGCCAGATAACACTAAAAACGCGACATCCGAGGCCATGGAAAGGGCACTGGAACACCCAGTACCATCCACTCTCTTTAACTGGGGCTGACACCGAATGGCGGACATCCGTTATCGCCAAACAAAAAAGAGAAGAGGGAAACGTGGGAGGAGATGAACAAGGAAGAATATTTGGAAGCCAGGGTATCCTTTAACATCAGCGCCCTTTCCTTCAAATCTTTGCCCTCGGACCAGGATGTCGACGACAATGAAGAGATATTGAGGGCTGAAGCAGCTATACTTCAGCAATTAAACCGCCCAGTAAGATATATTGGACAAATGCACGCACGCTATGTCCAAACTATGACGTATATTGCAGAAAGATACATTTCCCCTGACTGCCGGACGGCTTACCGTAAGCCATCACCGATTCTTTATTAAATTGGAGAGCCGAGAACTGAGGATTGTCTTCTTTTGTTTAAGTTAACAATTATTTCAGTGCTAATAAATCATTTCTATTTTTCGCAGGTTACCGTAGAATTCCGGAGTAATGGTCCCCTTGAAAGTAACGTTAATTTTTTACCTTCCTATTGAGCCCGAAAGTAACGCCCCCGCCCTTTGAAAACGACCGGTCAACAGGGTTGCTGGGCCATCGATCTTAATTACCGTTAAATTCGTATGAACATTGCATTGGATAAATAAAACGGGTGAGTAGATATTAGGACACTAATATAATAGTCAAGCCGTGTACAAATCAGATAAGAAATTGTCTCAATCTGGATGAATTTTAGTACAAGAAGAGATATAATGTAACGTCACTGGAACGCGTAAAATATTTCAGTCTCCTTCTGGCCTATTTACAGTGAAAGAGACAAAAGCTAGTTGCGGTATAATACGAACTAATTTCGCTGTAACTACGAACATTCGGATCCTTTTTTAGTACAGAGTGCTTTGTTCAATGTTACGGGTCCTCTTTGTGTGAACCCACTGCTGAATTAATAACACTTTTTAACCATAAGATAAAAAAGGCTATCCGAAAGTAGCAACCCTTTAGGCCTGCGAAATCCGAAAGTAACGGCCCGAAACAGACTCAGACTTGTGTTCTTCAAAGTGGTTCAAAGGTCGAGCAGAGTTTCTGCTGAATGTTTTTAAAAATCAGCATATCTTCAAAAGCACGTGTCTTACAGTGCCGTCTCCAGTTAACGTGCTTACTAGCCTGAATAAAATGAACAGTGGGAAATCGTACTGCGCGGTATGATCAGTTTGTCTAGACAAGCAAATTGTTGACTCAGAATTTTGCATGCTGGTGCACAATTTGCGGAATTTTTTTAGGACTACACAGGGCGTATCTGAAAGGAAAGGCGTACAGAGGACAAAACAAGACCGTATATCTCATTCACCAATGTTCATTTTAATTGCCTCTCTTGTAAGGCTGCTTTCGCTTTCAGTGAGAACATTTCTTATAATAAGGTGCTGATTGGCCAAGACTGAGAACACTTCTCGGATATTAGAGATAAGGGAAGCCTCGCATTCAAATTGTTGACTGTGTTGAATGCCCTTTTCATCCCTGCCAAATTTTGTGGAGTCTTCCAGTGGAGTAAGAGCATAAATTTTGCTTACACGGACACTAAGAAACTGAAATGTAATGACTAGATCAAGAGGACTGTGAACATTATTATTTAGTATAAACACAGTTCAGCCCACTCGAGATCACCAAGCCAATTGTTTGAGTGAGCGTGAGATAAAGCAACCCTGACAAGGAAATCGACCGCATCAGTATTTCAATAAATTCTGGTTTCAAATAAGCTTAGACGATTTCCGTGACCTAGCCAATACACCGCCGAGGAAGGCTCTCTGGTTAGACTGAGTAGACAAAGCTGCATTCATTTCAGGCGGGGCGGGAAGCTAGTGGCTGAATTCGAGAACAGTTCTCGGACAAATAAATCGCCAATTGGCTGAAACCGAGAACAGTTACGGGAATGCTAAAACAAGAAAGCTCTACGGCACGGAAATCGTTCAGCGACAATTCAATGCTGAGTCACCCTAAGAGAGCGCGAAAGAAACGATCTAGGTCAACCTTTCGGTCGCTAACTCGAAGTTGTCTATTCTTCTCTTCCGGTCGTATTCTTTATGATTTTACCCTAGAGACCCCTTTTTCAAGGGGTAATGAGTCAAAATATACTCCAAAAAATTGAATTTATTTTTGTCTGAATTGAGTAAGCACTGTTGTATCCTGCTGCCCTGTATCACATCATAGTGTTCTTCTGCTAGCCATTTCGCATTTTGAACCGAATTTTCGTATGTTCAATCGTTTGTTAGCAAAATAGCCAGTTTGGTTTTTACTCTTTGTACGTAATTAACACGTTGTTTGAATAGCAATCAAGTACGTGCAAACGAAACATTGTAGCCATCTCTGGTCATTTGTTTCCATCTCTCGTCAACACGAACTCCCGTCGAACTGGAACCCGCATTTCTGGTTTCCCTTGAAACTTCGAGTTATCGGGATAAGAACCAGCCAGAATTCAAAGCCCTTTCACAGGCAAAAAAGTGTGTCGGACAAAGTTCGTTTTCCCACTTATTAAATTTGAAATCATAGATCAGTATCTCTTGGTAGAGAGCACTGAAAGCTAAATTACTTGGTTTCTTGTGACACTGGCATCAATTGGCTAAGACTGAGAACAGTTCTCACATTTTACAACAATAAGTCCTTTTGACACGCAAATTGTTCACTCGGAATTAATTGCATGCCGTTTTGATGCGTGCACAATTTTGTGGAATTTAAGGCGTATATGAAGGGAAGAACAAAACACGACCAAATGTCTCATTCGACAAACCTTTAGCTATATATTGTGACGCTTATATAGCTGCTTTCGCTTTCTATAACACGGTGCCGATTAGCTACGACTGAGAAGATACAAAGGCAATTGAGCCGAACCTGTCAAAATTATGCCATCGTCTTTTGACGCCAAGTGGCTGAATTTGCGAACAGTTCTCAGCCTAAGAAAACCGAGAACAGTTATGGGAATCAAGTTAAAACAAGAAATCTCTGTGGCACGTACATCGTTCAGCGACAATTCAATGCGGAGTGATCTTGGGCCGAGAGCGAGAAAGAATTAATAAGAACCAGCCAGAATTCAAAGCCTTTTCACAGGCAAGAAATTGTGATTGTCGGCCAAGTTCATTTTCACTCGTCGTCCTCATGATTAAAAACAATCATAGGTTAGGTAGAGAGTAATGAAAACGAAATTACTCCTTTTCTGGAATTAGAGTTCACCGACATCAGTCTATTGGCTAAGACTGAGAACAGTTCTCAAATCAACAATGAGTCCTTTTTATACGATCGGAAAACACACGCCAATTATGCCATCGTCTTCTGACGCTAAGTGGCTGAATTTGCGAACAGTTCTCCGATAAACAAAACGCCAACTGGCTGAACCCCAAACAAAAAGCTATACAGAGCGCGATAAAATACGTTAGATGGGTAATTCCCTCTAATATGCGAAACTTTACTGTCCGGTTTGCCGTAAATATACTATTTTTGGAAGGCTACCGAGACATGTGATGAACGGAGATCAGTGACTTGACGAACGAAGTCTGCACCTCAAACACGCAAGTGCTCATAACCTCGTAACATGACACCTCGAAAGCCCCAGTTGTGTTTCATCATTTCGTAGTTTTCAGAAAAATTAATTCTTGCTTTTTAAGCGTTACATTTCAGCAGAATCTATTTGCTCCGTAGTCTGAAGAATTACTGATCATCTGTCCGCGAGAATAATCAGTTTATAAAGCTGTTTCAAGAGCATAAACAAGCGATATAAACAATGTCGATTGGCAGAAAACGAGAACGTTCTCAATTCTAAAAATATCTTGACCTAAATCATCCGCCGGGACCTTTCAATGCATGACACGAGATCGGGAATATTGTCCGGCGTGGTGGTTCGATTGGCAGAAAACGAGAACAGTTCTCGTTCTCAATTCTAAAAATATCTTGACCTAAATCGCCCGCCGGGACCTTTCAATGCATGACACGAGATCGGGAATATTGTCCGGCGTGGTGGTTCGATTGGCAGAAAACGAGAACAGTTCTCGTTCTCAATTCTAAAAATATCTTGACCTAAATCGCCCGCCGGGACCTTTCAATGCATGACACGAGATCGGGAATATTGTCCGGCGTGGTAGTTCGATTGGCAGAAAACGAGAACAGTTCTCGTTCTCTATTCTAAAAATATCTTGACCTAAATCGCCCGCCGGCAACCTTTCACTGCGTGACACGAAATCGGGAATATTGTCCGGCGTGGCGCGGTTGGCGCGCGCTCAGGATAGATTTCAGAGAAAGGAGCTTGGAGTCGAACCGAAGAACGAAAATGATTGTACCAAACAGTAAATTATCAGAAGAGACAAGGTATTCTCCGAGCTGCCGAGGAAATAGTTGAAAAGGCCGTAACGAAACAGTGCCTAAACAAGTGTGTGAAAATTTTGGCGCGAAATTCAGGGAAAATGATAACTCGCTTTCCAGATTTATGGACCAAAGAAAGCTCATGAAATGTGCATTTGGACGACGGATCGACAAACTGTTGGTAAGTTGCCATCTTCCTTATGTATACGCCTTATAGAAAAGTAAAATGAAAAGGAGAATTTCACGTTGTATGGTTCGCAACGCAATTATGTGGAACTGTGTGGTTTAATTGAAAAGTTTCCAATTTAATGTCGCCAGTACATATTTTATTTTTGTTGATATGCTTAGTTGAAGAACCACGTTAAAATTTCGTTCGTGTAGGTAGTCGATATTCACAAAGTTTCAACTCCGGTATTATTGATAAAAGGCCATTGTGTAAACTCATTCATGCGTAGTTAATAGATGATGACAAACAGACATTCGAGAATAATTGCTTATCGGTGATTCACGACAGATGCTTACCAGACATGTTGTTTTCAATTCAGAATTCACCCGTTCTCATTGGTGGATACTGAGAACTGTTTCTAGTTTGAGAATGAATGTGATTTCATGCTCTCTTATTGGCCAAGGCTGGGAACAGTTCTCAGAGCGAGAAAAACATTATCAGTTTCCAGTTGAAAAGTGCATTTTCCACTTTGATATTGCACTCTGTTCATCTTGCTTGTTGCACTGCACATGGAGTTCTCATTGTGCAAAGTATCCTGGTATACTTTGATAGCCCTAGGCTGGCGCAAAATTTCATTTTACTTTTAATTTAATTTTTTTCTTCTTGGTCTGATAGCCCTAGGCTCATGAAAAATTTCATTTTACTTCTGTTTGTTTTGTTTTGTTTTTATTTTTTTTATCTTGGTGTGATAGCCATAGGCTCATGCTAAATTTAATTTTACTTTTGTTTTTCTTTTCATTACATTTTTCTTTGCTTTTGGGTGCTGTTTACATTTCTCTTTCATTTAAGTTTCTTTTTATTTCATTTTATTTTTGATTTGCAATGAATTTAACGTTTGATTTAAGTATTACTTGTCTTTTGTTTTACGTTTTCATTGAAATATCTGTTCATTGTAGAAGCTTTTTTGGTAAAATCTTTGGCAATTAATTTTGAGTGATAGCTATAGGCCACCATAGCCATGAGAGGATGGCAAAACCACATTCACAAGCTCAAATTACTGGTTGCCTAGCATGTGACAAAAATTTGCCGATAGCTGTGAGCATTGGTTTTGATAAAGCAATAATTACAGCTCTATGTTTGAAGTACTCCACAACAGTCGCATTTGACTTTCAATGAAAGTAAACATGTTTTGATTTCTTTAAGTCTTTTGCTCGCAATGAAACAAATCTTGATGCGACTCACATTGTACAAGCAAATCGTACTGTTGATTCTTGTCTCTTCATGTTGCTCCACATTTGAACTAGGTTCTAATTCAGTTAGGTTGAAACAGGAAAAGGCTTGATCCTGTATCCTTTCCTTCGCGAAAAAAAAATCAGTTATCTCTTATTTTTTGTTCATTAGAAAATGTTTATTGTCGCACCAGACATTTTGCTAATGTACTTAAGTAGTTCATTGTGACACTGAACTGGAGTGTAAAATTAATACTTGTAAGACTTTCTGGAGGGATGAAGAGATCTGGTCCAAAAACAGCTTCCACGATAAAGGAGTAAGGATAATTATCTTCTGGAATGACTGTTAATCATTTTAAGTCCGTTTTTTTTTTTTTCACATGTATTATAGTGTTCTGCAGTACAGTCTAAACACATTAAATAAAAGAAAGGTTTACCTAATAAAGAAAAGTTTTCTCTGATCGCCCGATGAACCAGTCTTCTGTGCTCTTTGTCATCGTCAGGGGATAAAATCACTGACTTTTTCTTTTCCTCGTCATCAACAACTTGCTGAATTTTCTCTTTGTCCTCTAAACTTAAAATATCAAGATGGAATTCTGTGCTCTTCTCTCTTTGAGGAACTGAAACATCTGTTAAGCGCGCAAGGTTTCCTTGAAGACCGCGTTCGCCGACAATAAAATCAGTAAACCTCTGCTTTAAAACGCCAGAGAATCCAGGAAGATTGCCCACGAATTCAACAATTCCTACATCCTTTTCAGACACACTCGCATATTTCAAAACAGCAGGTTTATGAACAGAAGGTTCATTAACTGACACATTCTCATCTTCTCCCGAGATTTGTCCTACTTCTGTCTTTTCATCACTGTGCACGTGTTGACCTGCCCCAGTCACACTAGAAATGTTCTCAAATTTTTCTTCCTTGTTTTCTCCTTCAACACATTCAGAGATATTATGATCACTGTCTTTGGTAGCAGCATTTTTCTTCAACTCTTCAAGGTCTGCTTGCGGCGATTCTAGAGATATTCTCGGGCGTTTCGAGTCTGGTTCAGCAGCTGCTAGTTCCGCCACCTCCTCCGCCATCTTGAAATTTGCGCCCGCAATCAAATCAAACTGTCCATTCAACAGGGTAAATACTTCAAGTATGCAAATCCAAGAGTATCGTAGACTGGTCTCAGGTTTCCCTCATGAACAAAGAGAACCGTCTTCTTCTTTGCTTCGTGTCACTTATCTTGAAAATGGCGTCAGTTTCTGGAAATTCTACCATGAAAGCCGTTGTGTATAAGCCTGGTGGTGTTGAGAATATGAGCATAGGAACAGTAGCTAAGCCAACAGCAGGGAAAACTCAGGTACTGCTCCGCGCACATTACACTGCTCTGAATCGAGCGGACACACTACAACGGCGGGGCCTGTACCCTCCCCCGCCCGGGGAGTCGGACATCCTGGGACTGGAGGTTGCTGGCGTGATAGAGGAGGTCGGCGATGAGTGTGCTGGTAAATGGAAGTAAGTTCCCCATTTACTTCCCGCTTTTATTTTGTTTTGTTGAGATGATGATGATGACCAGGGACAGGGACCTCCGGCCTACAGAGCCTATTTTCAGCTTGAGGGTGGGGAGGGGGGGCGCCCGCCCCCAGGAAATTTTGAAATCTGGAGGTTTCAGCATTCTCACTTATGCCATCTCTCCCGGATTATCCAGGACTCTCCCAGATATGGAACAAATGCTTTAATGCTTAGTTTTAAAGTGCTACCACGATCAGAAAATCAGTGCCTTGTCTTTTTTCTTCAAATTTCGAAAGTGTGTTTGGTTAACACCCAACTCGCGAAATTTCGAGCTTTAATTTCAAGCAGAAGACTGTTTACTTTGAGTACAACTTTTTAATTTAACGGTCCGCCATTACTCACGTACATAACTGACCGATTAGGCCTCGGAGAGCTGGATCCAGGATAAAATGACGTCATTTACTCACTGGTTTAAAATTGCAGAGTGTGAATGCAGCTTATTAAGTATGCAAAACACAAGTTTGAGAGTCTGAAACCTCAAAATTCCTGTACTGCATACTAAATCAGCCGGGTTTACACACACTGCATTCTTACGCTTGTGAGCTTTCTACGTCATGTCCTCGATCCAGTTCTCTCAAGATTTTGAAGTTAGTAATGGCAGACACTAAATAGAAATATTTCAGTCAAAATATAAAACTGACTTCTCCAAGTTAAAGCTTGAAATTTCGCGAGTCGGTTGTTAAGCAAACACACTTTCGAAATCTGAAGAAAAAAAGACGAGTGATTTTTTGATCGTAGTAGCACATTAAAGCTTTTAATACTTTAAATTAAGTTAGAATTGTAGGTTTTAGGTTTAACTTTTAATTTAAGTCACCCCAGCTCCACCCCCACCCCCTAGCAGGTCCCATTTTAAAGTCTTTGCTGTACTGTGCACTCAAATCGTATCCCAAAATAAACAATTTCAATTTTTCAATCTCTTCGCCATTTCTTAATGCATTTATACATCTCTGACTTTCAAACACACATACGTTGACAGAAACTAAACAAAAAGGAGGGCCTGATTCAATTCTGAAAAGATGGTCAATTTCATTTGGAAAGAGGTCATTTTGGGGGGTGGGTGGGTATGTTTTTTGTGGGGAGGAAGGAGTGGGCTAATGGCAGGAAGTGAGTGGGTTGAGCCTGGGGTGGGGAGGGTTTGGGGTCCTGATGAAAAAAAAAATCTCCAGATTTTAGATCTTCCAGAGGTTGACATCTCTGCATTCTCTATGAGCTATTTCTTTTGAAAAAATCAACCAGTATAAAGTATAAAATGATGGGAACTTTTAGTGCTTACAGCAGTATTTTGAAGGTTTTGTGAAGTTGATAAATATTTCTCAGCTTTCCATGATATATCCCAGCCTTAGTCCATTTACCTACATTTTTACAAAACTCCTTGAATATGGGAAGGATTAGTGCACCCTGGGAAAATGTTAAAAATGTGTCACAACAAGTTTCCCACAGGTTTTGTTCAAGGTTATGCTGTACATGTAGCTTTGCAAATTCTTGTCACTTAATAATAAAAGCAAGTACCTATCAAACGCTAGTTTCCTCTTTTGACTACCTTTTATATGTATTTTGCATCTTTTTTTTTTCAAATAAGCTTAACTAGGGAGTATGAACATCAAATATTAGTATAAATCTACTAGCGTTCTATCATGAATGCCGTTCTCTGATTGGCTACACTACTCACTATCTATTCTGTGATAGATAGTGAGTAGCGGTTGTCAACAAAATGGCGGCCGCTTCTTCACGTTTTGAAGTGTCTGCGAGGAGGATTTAGATAATTTACTTGTTTAGTTTTGAACGACTAGTAGATTTATACTAAAACAATTAGATTATTCGCTCTCGATTTCTATGCATGATAGCAGATTCGGGCTGCGCCCTCATCAGCTATGACGCGATAGAAATCTCGAGCTCATAATCTAATTGTTATTAAAATATAACTGATTAATGGAAGTAGTTTACTATTCAGTCAAAAATGTTGAGATCTGATCCCTTGCTTAAAAATGACTAGCTGGAATGACAACAATAACTGTCAAATTAACGGTAACTAAATAAAATGGTGTTTTACAAAGTCCATTGTATTACAAATTTTTCGTTTGTTTTTCTTCTTTGTTTCTTCATACGTACCTCACACTAAAACAAAATAAAATGACATCAAGTTCAGGAGGGGGATAAGAGATGTGTTAAAAAAAACATGTAGTCACATATCCTCCCTACCATACAAATGGTTACCCAGTTTCTTCAATTTCATTTTGAAAGTGTGATATGAACATCACCCACACCATCCCTATTGATATGAGCGCAATAGTGCAATGCTGTTCATTAATTAAAACAACATCGTCAAATTTAAGACTACTGACTTATAAACACTGCTCTTTGTGGACATAAAGGCAGGCATGTTTCCATGTCAAATGGTTAGAATTGCCTATATTTGCATGTTGTTTTTATGCTCTTACAGGAAAGGTGACAGAGTTATGGCCTTATTAGGAGGTAAGCAGTTCCCTTTTCAGTGCTGCCATTTTCATTCTAAAATTTGAGCTTGATCCTCATGAACCTGTCAGTATCGAATTCTGTCAGAGCCAAAATGCAGCAAGTTGTTCTATTAATACAGTGTTAGTTTCTTCACAGCATAGCTGGTATCACTTGTATAATCCTTAGCTTCTAAGCAAACATTTTTCCTAAGGCACATATTCTGAAAGCCATATTACAGTGTATATAAAAAACTGCTGCAAGCCTCCTTAGAGGGGCATTATAAGGGGAATCATCCCTGATGTATGACCAAAATGTTTAGCAAATCAGGTTTCAGTGACTTTTTCATTCATGAATTTCTTCTGGATCACCAGTGGTCATATAAAATCAATTGAAATAAATTTTGAGTCAGACAAAATGATCCACTGACAGTATTACCAATTACATCTAAAATGTAAAGGGAGGACTTGAAAATGTTGGCCCAACATTTCAAGTTGGCATTCATTTTTATCTTGGCTATGTGTAACCAAAAACACATACTAAGGATGGTTTCCGTGAACTAAAATAGCTGTTTTGAAGAAAAGTCAGCCATTATTTTTCAGTTGTCATTGGTAAACAGGTCTCCTTTGATTTTGACACTGCCTCTTTAAAGACACTCCAATCTGCTGATTTTATTTCATGTAAGCCAAAACTGGCACTGCAGTAACCTGTCTTCAATTTCATGCCAAGTGATGCATAAGGGCCTCCTAAGAGGTTCCCATGACCAACATGGATTCTGCACGCAGGTTGTCTGCCAATTTCCCAGCCTCCAGCCAACCCTGAGATGTGTGTGAGGGTAGATCAGATCAGATCTTGTACTCAGCAGTCCACTGCTACTAACAACTGAGCTAACTGGGCAGTAATGTTCACAGTCTTCAGTGATGGATCCAAATCTACATGCATGGAGGGAACCTTATCAAATATATGGTCAGGAGATAGGGTTGAGGGCCAATTGGGGCTCCCACACCCTGGGCAACCCTGCTCTTTGACTTCCAATCCCCTGCCAAAAATTAGGGTAAAATAAATAAATAAATTCACTGACATTCTTGGGTAATATCAATGACAGTATTGAAATAATTATACAACAATAGTAACTCAAAGACAATTAATTTTCAGGGGGAGGTTATGCAGAGTATGTCTCTGTTGAGGAAGCACTTGTGATGCCTGTGTCTGACTCTTACAAACTCTCTGATGCTGCAGCCATTCCAGAAGTTTGGCTGACAGCATATCAACTCTTGCACTTCCTTGGTAAAGTTAGGAGTGGTGAGGTAGTATTGATTCATGCTGGTGGCAGTGGTGTAGGTACTGCATCAGTACAGTTGTCACGCTTGGCTGGAGCAAGGCCTTTCGTGACTGCAGGGTCAGAGGAGAAGATCAAGATGGCAGAATCACTTGGGGCTGAGGGAGGTTTTAACTACAAAACTGGAAACTTCTCTAGTTGGGTGGAGAGTGTTACTAATGGTAATCTTTGTCCTTTTATGAATTTTGAAATTTCTGAATATAATACTTAATACTTAAAAGCTTATATAGCGCATGCTTCTTGACAGAATGATCGCATGCGATATTATTATTCCACTCACACTTATTGGATATGTGATGGTAGATAACCAACAAGGAACATAGTCTATAATCGCATCATAAGCACAAGTGGAATGATTGTTTCATCACAAACAACCCAGAAATATTTTTCTACAAAATTGACCAGAAAATGCTTCACTGGCAGGTAACTCTCAGGTGTGGTTTAATGGCTCGTACCACTTCAATTATCCTTGGAAGCCAATCAAAATTCCAGAATTGCATTATCCAATGATCCAGTTTTAAACTTGTTACTGTTCGTTGACCTTTTTTATATAAAATTTTTCAGGTCAAGGGGCAAATGTGATCCTTGATTGTGTTGGCAGTTCATTTTGGGAACAAAACATGAAGAGCCTCGCTGTTGATGGTCGTTGGATTCTATATGGACTGCTAAGTGGAGGGGGTGTCACAGGGAACCTACTCAGAGAAGTACTCAAGAAGAGAGCTTCACTAATAGGCACGACTCTGAGGAGTAGATCTCTGGTGGTATGTTACTTACTAACAGTTTTTCTGCTTATGTTTTGTTTTGAAAGCATGATTTAGAATTTTCAAATCAGAATTCTTCAAGTTGTTCATTCCCACAAGCTCATACTGTCGGCTCCGTCAGTTTTTCTACATTTTTTTGTTCTTTGACTCACACTCTCTCCGGTCAGTTTTCATGTGGTCAAAGAACAAAAAACATTAATATCCAACGGAAACACTTCCTGCATGAGCTAACTGCATATTTGTAGGTATTTCTTCTTTTAACCCTTTAACTGCCAAATTCCTTGAGATCTTGAGGCAAATTTCTCAATGCAGGTAATTAAACAGGATTTAGCTGCCCTACATGAAGGGCTCCCTTGAGAGGTCTGCTGCTCTAGAATACCAAGGACTCAACTTGTATTGTGACATCACCAATTTCAACCGTTGTTGTTTTGCTCACGAGCGTAGCAACTTTTAGTCAGTAAGTACTCGGTTTATAAGTGTGTTTTCGAGCCATTTTCCACTGCAGAAGCTCCCAGTCTGGCATCATTAAGCTGGAATGGAGAGTAGCGGCAAATCTCTGAACGAAACCAGGGATGAGGGATAATTTCATGTCGACTGGGATGCCAAAAGTGTTCGTGTCAAAGTATGGCGGCTCTGAACTTGAGGTTGTTTCTCTGGCCGTTATGCGGTGGATTCTTGGACCTTAAGCAAGGCAATTTTGGCGAGACTTGACTGGCAAAGAACATGACTTTTACAATATTTCACTAGTAGGTCCGAGTGGCTCGACACTTATAAAAAATCTAGAAATTGTTGGTGGCAGGACTTCCATTTCGCTGTTGCATCAGTTCCCAGAATGCAATTCGGGCACCAAAGAGGAATGCAGAGGCTTTCAAAAGTGGTTCGAATGAAATAGCTGATGCTTGACTCACTGTAGGTGAGAGAGGCAGAATGGAAGGTAAATGCTCAGTCATGAGATGAAAGTTTTCTGTCATTAGGAAATTTTGCTTCAAAAGGAGATTTTAAATTAAAGAGGTTAAAGCAAAGATGTGTAATTTTTGCTTTGCTCAATGGTGCATAAAATGGGCATTTGTGGTTTTGCTTGAAAAGGAACAACGATATGGAAGGGTAATCGAAGGTTATCCTTAGTTAATTTGCTCTTCAGGCCTAAAACAGTTACTGGTTGACACTAGAAACAGGCCATCACAACCAGCTTTCTAAATTTGAGAATGTGGCAAAGCTTGAAAGTGGTAGCCCTGTCTATCGTACGAATTCGTACGGTTGGCACTTAAAGGGTTAAGTGTTAACAAACTAACTAAAGATAATATATGAGAATGAATAATATGAAAATCATATATTTGAACTGCGGATTAATGATTTAATATGTGACTGATCATCGCAGTTATGAACACTACTTTTATTAGCAGTAGTGAAAATTAAGCCTGAAAAAAATTCAGGCTTGTACGGGACTCGAACCCACAACCTCTGCGATACCGGTGCAGTGCTCTATCGACTGAGCTAACAAGCCATAGATCTGAGAGCTGGTCGTTTTGTTGGTTCATAATATACCAGTGAGTGGTGAATATATGAGAATGAATATATGAAAATCATATATTTGAACTGCAGATTAATGATTTAATATGTGACCGATCATCACAGATAATATACTTTGAGTTTCTGTTTGGATTCAGGACTGTGTATAGACTGACAACACATCAGTGTCAGTAAGGACAAATGCTCGTGTTAACATTTACATTAAGTTAAGGCTAGCTAATAAGTTTTTAAAGTCATTAAAGTTAGCAGTTCGAACAAAGTCCGGCAGTGAGTTCCATTGTTTAGCGGCATGATAAGAAAAGGAGCGAAGGCCATAAGCAGTAGTTTTAGGTACAGGGAGTGTTAGAATGTAGTTACCGCGTAAGTTATAGGAAGTAGTACGAAGAGTAAACATATTCCTCATGTAGATAGGATATTTAGTTTAAAATATACTTTTGTAGAGTAAAATTAACATATTGTGTATACGACTTTTATATAGAGAAACAAGGTTAACTTTGTCCAATAAGTTGTTATATGTAGATTTGAAATCATCTAGAATGAACCTAAGAATGATATATAATTATGTCGCATGCATGCTGTTCAAAAATAAACAATTGAAACGAATAAAACACGAGTGCACGCCCTTGGAAAGGAAATGTTTGTGCTTGCTCTTGTTCTTGGCATGAGGAAGAGGTGTTGTGAAGAAGGATGTCTCGAATTTTAGTATCCCGCTGATAAACACACCTTGCCAACGACCCAGATGCCGGACATGTGCGTTCACCAGTAGGACACCGCGCGAACGGAGTTGTGCACCTCAAAGAACACCACAGCTGCACTACGACCAGTGCCATTTATGCAATTACCTGTACCCGTTGCAAAGTTATGTACATTGAAGATACTGGTGGTAGGCTCGCAGATAGATTCAGCAAGCATCTCCGTTCGGTGGAAGGTTACCAACAACACCAACAGTACCAAAACAGAGCCTTCCCCGTTGCTGAACATTTTAACTTACTGGACCACAATTCCATTCATGGCATTCAAAAACAACAAAACTTTCATTTCTCATCATTTAACTTGAGTGCTGCACAGCAAAACCATTTCTTGTACCATTCATACAAGGCAGCCGGTTCTATCTGTTTGTCGAAATATTTTCTAACCTACTAGTCCGGCCCTGGTTGACACTCCATTGTTTTTCAAAACTTTTGTTGTCTTTTTTCTTTCGATCATTGTTGGTGATCTGTCTGGGTCTGATTCACGGAATTGGAAAGATTGTGAATTTAGCTTTCAAAGTCAATGAAAATTGAATTTCGGACCATGCATAGTTATAATAATTGTTTCAATACTAGCCAGTCAATTACTGTTGACTCTCTCCTGTTACATGTACTCCCTGTAATAATAATAATAATAATAATAATAATAATAATAATAATAATAATATTTATGCAGGAGGCCCACTCGCCTTGGCGGTTTTCAGTGGGGCCCTGCAAATAATTAACAATTACTCACCGAAGTGGAGGTAAATATCCACCACTTTCACAGATACTGAGGTGAATAATTGTTTTAGTAATTATACCACACAAGCTGAATAATTAGGGGACCAAAACATTACTTTATGTGTGACAATATACCGACAAGCGGTTGGAAATTAAAATCTTGTGTGCCAGCTCCCCGGAGGTGAATAGTACTTGCTATTCACATCCGAGTTAACCAATCAGAGTGCACAAAAAGTACTATTCTCTTGTGTTGTATATACTAATAATATATATAAAATGTTAAAGAAAACGACAACACTCTTAAATTTGCAAAACATGTTTCAACAGAAACTTCTGTCATCTTCAGTTGATAGATTTACAAAGCGTTAGAAGTTGAATTTATAAGTAGGAAAAATGCTAATTACATAGTAACAACGGAATGTACATAAAACGTGGCAATGTGAAAATTAAAAGGATAATTTCAGATTTACGTGATGCAATCTGAAATTATCCTTTTAATTTTCACATTGCCACGTTTTATGTACATTCCGTTGTTACTATGTAATTAGCATTTTTCCTACTTATAAATTCAACTTCTAACGCTTTGTAAATCTATCAACTGAAGATGACAGAAGTTTCTGTCGAAACATGTTTTGCAAATTTAAGAGTGTTGTCGTTTTCTTTAAAATTTTGACTTGCCTGCTGACATCAAGATATATAAAATGAAATAAAATTACCTAAAAATATTGATATTACAATATTACAAAATGGTACAATATTATATATACCAATAATATATATAAAATTAAATAAAATTACCTAAAAAAAATTGATATTACAATATTACAAAAATAATGTTACAATATTAAACTAATTTTAAAATAGCTCAATGATTAGATAGTGCATTATTTACCAACTTTTAATCTTTGCCTTAAGGAAGGACAATGATTTGCTGTTTTTAATGTCATTGTCTAAGTTGTGCCAGTCCTTGCAGGCTTGATAAATGAACGTTTGCTTGCCCCAATTGGTACGCACACGAGGAAGGTGTAAGTCATTGCTTCTGTGAGTTAGATGAGAATGAAAACTACTATTGCATCTGAGAGACCATCTTAATCATTTTCAAAGCCAAAATGTTGTGCTATCAGCGGTGGTCAGTTTAGGGTGCATTGAAACCATGAACAAGTAGGAATAAAGCTCTTTTTTCTAGCACCATTATTTGCCTGACCCGGTTGTCCAAAAGCGGATCACTTTATCCAACGAATAAGATGATGATCATGATGATCATGATAACGATAACAATACATTGTAAGTCAGACTCTTTCTAAGCCTTTAGCTACTTTACTTAATAAATCAGTTCAAACAGGCCTCTATCCCTCAAAGCTCAAACATGCAAAAATAATACCAGTATTTAAAAGTGATGACGAATCTGACCCGAATAATTACAGGCCAATATCTCTTTTGTCTGTCTTTAATCGTATTTGTGAGAAACTTAAGTATAAGCGATTAAAATCTTTTATTGATAAATATGACATACTCTCTAACTCTCAATATGGCTTTAGAGAACATTGCTCTACACAGCACGCCCTTATTGATATTATTATTATTATTATTATTATTATTATTATTATTATTATTATTATTATTATTATTATTATTATTCTGTTGTACAAACTGGAACACTACAGCATAAGAGGTATAGTTAATACCTGGTTTTGCTCATATCTTAAAAACAGATGCCAAACAACACAAGTTGGCCCACATATTTCTAATACTGAGGCTAGCTCCTGTGGTGTTCCACAAGGTTCTGTGTTGGGTCCTCTGTTGTTTTTGTTATATATCGATGACATTTCTTATTCGTCTAATCAATTTAATTTCTTTCTTTTCGCCAATGATACGAACCTTCTCTATGCTGATAAGAATCTGCGCTCGTTAGAAGCTACGGTCAATAAAGAACTTGCCAGTCTATGTAATTGGTTAATGGCAAACAAATTATCTCTCATCACAAAGAAATCAAATTTTGTAATTTCTTGGCCATATCAGAAACGAATGGACTACGACGTAACCATAAAACTCTTTGACCATGGTATAAATTCCTTAATTCTTCTAGAAAGGAAGAACTATGTTAAATACCTTGGTATTCTCATTGACTCAAACCTCACTTGGAAGCATCATATATCATTTATCTCCTCAAAAATCAGCA
>JAEMWC010000140.1:885000-915000 GCA_016490735.1 Pachyseris speciosa | reverse complement strand
TAATATGGCAAAACTTGCAATCAGTGTTATAGACTGACTGCTAAAATGTTGTCGTTGTGTTTCTCTTTTTACAGTATAAGGGAGAATTAGTGAAGGAATTCACAGAAAAGATTGTCCCACAGTTTGTTAATGGAAAGCTGAAGACCGTTGTGGATTCCGTTTTTCCTATGGATCAAATCCAGCTGGCTCATAAGAGAATGGAATCAAATGAGAACATTGGAAAAATCGTTATTCAAGTTACAACACAAGATGCTGAAAACGTTGATGAGATCAAGTCAGAGCTCTAGCTTCATTTAATTATGTTTTGTACATTAATTTGAACAAGATATTAATAGGAAGCAACTATACAAATAACGAATTCTTACCTGCCTGTAGTGTGCCTTCGGGTTTGAAACTTTAACATCACCCTTTCGGGTATAGGAATTAAAAATCTGATCCTCAAAAGGGTGGGGGAATTTGCACCAGAATTTTTACTAGGTAAAGTGATTCCAGGACACGGCTCATTCCAAATGGGTCTTCAGAGGATTTTTTAGGGGTATTTTTATATGTCTGAGTACACTGATGTAACCTTCAAGGAGGCTGACTTGGTGCTTAGGTGAGGCGTCCGTGGGAGTGTATCGGCGGCTTACACCTGCTACTAGCGGTGAAATGGCGGTTGTGCTGCCGAGACTCCAGCAAAAAGCCCAACAGGTGATCCTGCTCAAGGCTAACAGTGATAACAAAAAATGAGTTCTCCACACATTAGATACAGTATTAGTTGCAGTATAGCTTATAAAACCGAATAATTCTCTAGAGTATTATTAAAGTAAAGTAGTAGCCTCATACAGCTGGTATTGTTCATCGAACTCAGTAACGTCATTTCCGTCGAGTGTCCCAGAGCATTATTTCGCTTCACGTCAAGTGTGAAGTTAATATATTGTGCGCATCGTTTCAAATAAACCATATCATTCTCTTTTTTTCCGATGATATTTTACGGCATCTAATTTGTTTAAATAAGTAGCTATGAGGTTTTCCTGGCTAGGAGGTGATAGGTAGCATTCGGTACCAAGCCACACTCTTGTAGAGTCAAAGTGGGATTATCTTAAACCGGTTGGGGAAAGAAGTCTTGATGTCGTAAGGACGGGCATCTTTGGGCCTGCAAGAAAATGAAAGAACATATGTAAGTCGCAGGGTAGTCGCAGTAAACAACATTGCAGTGCTGTGAATACACAATTTGTCTTTGGAAAGTCAGTTATGTCGGAGTCCGATTTAGGTGCTTCGACTCAAGTTTCTGTTTTGGTCGGTTCCCAGAGCAGAACCAAGTTTAAGAGGTTCCTTGCAGTACTTTACGTTTCCAACACACATGTTCCTAAGGGTAGCATTTAGACCCTGCAGCTGTTCAGCTTGTACCATATAAACAGAGCTCCACTGTTAAGTAACAGCCCTGCGGTCCTTGGCTCCAGCATAACCAAAAATGCCTGTTTTGATCTTGAGATATTTTCTCAACAGACTTATTGCATCCATGGTGTCTTTGTTTTCCTTGTAAAGAACAAACCAACAGTAATCATCAAGTTCTGATGGCCAGCGAGTGTTTCTGTGTTTTCCATTGGCAACTTGCTTGTGGAAAACTCTGACTGCTTCAACTGTGCCAGTGTCTAAACTAGCAGACAAAGAGTGTTGATAAATATCGATCAACAATAATTACCAATGTTTTACAGATATTTCTTAAAGAGTTTCTTTGGCCATGGAGCAGTGTACCGGTTTGAATCAAAATTTCCTAAAGAAGAAAAATTCGATTTCCTTGACAATACAACATCTTTTCGACGTATGACCAATGTTTGTTTTCTCATTGGTTTCCAAGCAACAGCTGTCACCATAGCGACGGCAACGCGTGGCTCATTTTGAAAAAGTTCAATTATCTGGAAATCCAACCAGACACTTCATAACGAAGCTTAAAGAGTGTAAACTGCTCAAGCCCCAACACTTGTAGGCCAAATTAGAAAAAAATCTGTAAGAGCGTTTTCAAGTAAATTGTAAGTAAACTTTTAAAGGCCGGTTTGCTCATTCCCGCACGTTTTTCAAGCTTTACAACTGAAATGTTAAGCTGTACACTTTTTTCTCGGTTCATAGAATTATCACTGTAACAAAGCATTTTCAATTTACATTGAGTCTCTCAGGAGGCTGTGATTGTAACATTAAAGTACGAAAACGGCTAAATGTATGTATATTGCGAGCTTTGTGACTTGTCCGTGCTTTCAAATATTTTACATTCCGCATGTCGTTAACCAGCTCTCTATCTTCATGTAAGAAAAGGCCTAGTTTGGATTTGCGTCACGTCAATCAGTGTATTTGGAAGGAGTTAACAACCTTTTCAGTTTTGATCTTAAGTCTGGATATCACCATGTTGATATTTCCCCTGGACTTTCTCGCCGGTACTCTTCGGTATTTTTGCTTTTATTTTTGGTTCCGTTTGGTCCTTGTTCAGCCCCATTCGTTTTCACCAAGTTTTGGAGGTTTAACCGTATTAAAATAATTAAATATGTAACTGATCATCGCAGTTATGAACACTACTTAAGCAGTAGTGAAAATAAAGCCTGAAAAATTCAGGTTTGTACGGGATTCGAACCCACGACCTCTGCGATACCAGTGCAGTGCTCTACCGACTGAGCTAACAAGCCATCTGGGAACTGGTCGTTTTGTTGGATCGTAATATACCCGTGAGTGGTGAATATATGAGAATAAATGTATGAAAATCATATATTTGAACGGCGGATTAATGGTTAAATATGTGACTGATCATCGCAGTTATGAACACTACTTAAAGAATTCCCCACTTCTAAAAGTCAGCTGACCCTAATCCCTTCACATGTTTTGCCCTTCACCAAATTACTCCCTCGATGTGGCTTTCTCTGGAATTTTAATCTAACATTTCTGCTAGTTTTTAGTTGTTTTTGTTACATTAACACTAATTGTTGAGCTTGAAAGTGCTGCGTTGCAGAAGTCTCTTGCTCAATATAACCCCTTACAAAGCTAACTATTTTACAAATCTTATTTTCTGCTCACAATCACCTTCCCTCACACACACAAAAATCCCCCTTTTACCTACTGATTTTAATCAGTGGAGACTTAGGAACCCATACTTTTGGGATTCCATACCATGGTACCTGGGAAACCACAAAGATTGCTAGTGAAACAGCAGTAGTGAAAATAAACCCGGAATCAATGTTTTGGCCGCGAGAAAAATGGGGCGGGAGCAAAAAAATAATAATAATAAAAGAGGTAGCCTGCGTCGCAGACGTAAGAAAACTCCGGTTAGTAACGTCTGCGAAGCAGCGCCAAATTCATTGTTCTGTACCAGAATTTGAGTACGCGTTATGATTGGCTCGTTAACAAAAGCCTTTTGTTGACGGAGTTTTCTTACATCTGCGACGCAGGCTATAAAAGAGGCAGCCTTTCATTTATTTTGCTCTCGCCCCATTTTCGCGCGGCCAGAACATGTTATTTGTGATAATCCTAAATTAGTATAAATTGAAAAATTAAACGAGACTTACCTGTAAGTTGAAGTTTGATTAAGATTCTATGAGTCACCGGTCGGGAGCAAGGGAATCACGTGAGAGATATGCGTGCGCACCTCTGCGTTGAGACTTCAAAGAAAAAGACATACCGGTCACATAGAAAGATGGGTAGGGTGATTAAATTGCCTTACTCTAGAAGCAAACATTGATCATGATACATGTTTATAACAGGGTGGGCACGTGACACCCTTGCTCCCGACCGGTGACTCAGAGAATCTTAATCAAACTTCAACTTACAGGTAAGTCTCGTTTAATTTTTCAATTCTATTTCGTCACCGGTCTATGTCACAAGGAAATCACGTGAGACTTGAAAGCATGTGACCGTAAGAAGTCGACCATATTTAGACAATTGCAAACCAGAGTTTTAATCACAACTGTGTTAATAAAACAACCTGGTCATCAACATGAATAACGCTTTGTAACAGTCACTCTGTTAACGAATGGGTTAAATCAAGCACCAAGCGTACTTAACGTCTATTTCTGCAAAGCACTAAGCAGTTGTTGTTCTCAACATTAGACTCAAAATTGCTCACCCGCAGGGTTTCAATGTTGGTCAGCTCATGAACAGTTTTATTTAGCTATTGCCCCCCTCCTACTTCTTGCAGAAGGGGGGTTTGAAGTTTTTGACTTGTCCCCACGATTTCGCCATTGGTTTGAGGAGTGAAAGGACCTTTTGTAGTATTGGTCGGAGGATCTGTGCCTTGCGCTGCCATTAAGACTGCCTTTGTAGTCAGCCTTTTGTGATTTGTTGGCGTTTGCGGACGCTTGTGAGATTTTATTGGACGCTTTGATATTGTTAAGCTGCTGTTGAAGATCATTCCCAAAAAGCAGCGAAGTAACAGGGATATTTGGGGAGAAAAGTACAGCATATTCTTTCTTGAGGCTGGGTCTTATCGCCTCGCGTCTTTTCAGTGATAATTCTTGCGTGTGGCCTAGCAAAGCCAGAGCATCATTATGAAAACCAACCATTTCATCAAGGTTAATTTTCTTTGCATCCTTTTCGCGGGCCTTGAGCAAATTGTCAGTGCATTTTGCAATAATTGTGCCCACCTTGGAAACGATGTTCTGAGTATTGGCTGATCTGCGGTCCACTCGTTTGGCTGCATGGCTCATGTTTGCCCATATTTCAGGGTTCACACGCGGGGCAACTAGACTACCAAGGTTCCCGGGTCGGGAATGTTTCTTTAATTTCTCAGAGAGTTTATTTGAGTTTAATTCCTCCGACCATCTCTTATTAATGAGATTGGCGAGCTTATCTGATACATCTTGGTCAGTTTGCTCGTCTGCATTGAGATCATTTGTAGTCGTGTCGGTCAGATCATCTTTCGACAAGGGCGTAGCGAGGGGGGGGGGGTCCTGGGGTGCCCGTGAACCCCCCTTCTTAAGCCTTTTTTAAGCAAACAACCTACAATATTCAGGTGGCAATCTGGTGAGTACCCTCTGTTTGACACAGTGTGACCCCCCCCCCCCCCCCCCCCTTTGAAAAGTCCTGGCTACGCCCCTGTTCGAGTCCCGTGTCGGGCAACTCTTCTCTCCTTCAAGTTGCGCGACGCTGTCATCTTCCGAAAATTCGGAAGCGTCCTTATTTGGATCGGTGTCTGTGTCAGACAATTCATTAACTCTTGGCCTTTTCGAGGGTCTCTGGCCATCAGCGAACCGTGCAAGGGTTTCCTGCATGGCGCTCATCGACTTAGTTACTGACAACGTGTTGTCATTCAGCTGTAGAAGTGTCGCTCCCAACGTGTCGGTGTTTTTTTCTGAAGCGGCAGGCTTTGTCCTTGGGGAGCGGTTGATTTCATCATCGCGTCATCATCCCCGAGGCGTTTATCTTCTTCATCGTGGTCTAACTCCGCCGCGTCTTTGGATCGAGGTGTGTCGTTGCTTGAAGAAAGAAAAAAATTGATCCTCTTAGTTGATAAGTCACCGTATGGATGGAAAACCGTTTTAGAATACAAGCATCATGATTTGGCGGAGGACGACGGGGATTGTCATATGGAAGCCAGCTTTTACTTTTGTATGTAGCCATAACCTTTCTTAAGTAACTGTTACTTATCAGTGTGCATACCATGTTTTACATAGGATACCCTGAAACCACGAGAGTGGCACCACTGCCTCGGCCGGGAGTGCACGTTCCCCGTTTTTATCCACCTGCTGGTTTTTAGGGGTTTTCGTGTCCGGCTTTGGTGCACTTGTTTTCCTTAATTGTAATCGACTTTTGTGAGTGTATTAAAGCTAGCTAAATGGCACGGTGGCTTGGCTGGCCCACGCGCCCATATATCATCACTTTGTGTGCCCGGTTGAGCAGTGGAGGCAAAATATCGAAAATCTCGTTGTTCGATCTTTCTTTGCTCGGAAACTCCACGGAAACGCTTGCCACCCAGGCTAGTCCTAACGCAGAATTGCATCTATTGCGCTTGATTTTTTTCGACTTTTATGGAACATTCAATGTCACATTTATTCCTCAGTAGGTTCCCCTGGAACTTAATGTTTGTGCTGATGCTATCAGCAATTATCTTAGATTTCGATGACTGGTATACAACCCAGTCGTTCTTGGCAAACTTGAATAGATTAGTACTGTAGATGTAGATGTAGATAGCTTATGCCGGGACCCGCGTACTGTCGACAAGTTTGCTAACGCTATACCAATACCTCTATCTTCCCAGTTTGAATACCATGTTTCGCGTGCCAGGCACTGAAGCTGTTAACACTTTTTCAGTCTCGTGGGAAGGAGAGAATGGCTGGCTAGTCCCTCCAGTGCATTTAGAGTGATCCGACATCTGTCGGTACTTTTCTTTGGTCGTTCCAACTACGGTTGCTTATTCAGTCGAACCTCGATTATCCGGACCTCTCGATTATCTGGACCATTTCTTCTGCTCCCGTTGTTTTGATGAATATTTACCTTTAAAGTGTGGGGCTTCTGTAATTATTTTCAGTACTTATCTGGCGATAAATGGTCTGCGACACTTGGCTCCACTGTACTGCGGTTTCGAGACCCTGTGGGCTCAGGGTTGGATGTCACGTGACCTAGGTAAACAGTTCGTTTCTGGTAAGTTTCTCAATTTATAAGTGTTCTTTTTTCCGAGCCATTTTCCTCTGCAGAAGCCGCCAGGCCGGCATCATTAAGCTGGACTGTGGTTAGAGGCAAGCCGCTGAAGGAAAACAGTGGTGAGAGGTGGTTCATGCAGGCTGGGTCGCCAAAGAAAATTCGTAAGCAGCATGGCGGTCCACCATTGAAGCTGTTTGTCTTGCCCTTCAATGGTTGGTTTCTGGTACCTACCAAGGCAATTTGGCCGAGTTTTAACAGGTAAAAAATCCAATCGATGCAATTTTTTTCTGGCAGGACTGGGTGGCCAAACAATTATAAAAAAAATCTTCAAAATATAAATGGGAAGACTTCCATGCTCGGAGTATTGGGGAATTACCCAGAGTTCTTTTCGGGCGTGAATGAAGCAACTTAAGAGACGCGAGACTGGCCATCAACAAATGGCTGAAGCAGGGCTGGCGGAAAACGTGACGGCACAATTTCCAGCCAAGTGCCAAGGTTTGGCCCTGAGATTTGTTGTTATCGTAAACTTTTGATTTCTGAACGAGTTTTAAGTTAAAAACTTGATAACAAATAAGTGCACTTTTTAGTGTTGATGTTGGTCCGAAAAACTGGCCTTTTGAGATTTGTTGTGCAATGAAAGGTATAATGCAGCGGAAATCTGAAATTTTCGTCCCAGTTTTAGGCTGTGATGGGTGTTCAATAAACCAGTCAGTACTATGAACACGCTATCATAAAGTTCTGAGTAAAGTTCAACAGGAAACAAATATTAAAAGCAGGAACGGTGTTTTGTCCGGAATATTCCGGGATTAGCACGTTAAGGGTTAAGGTATGATGAAAATTTCTAAAACGCTATTTCTTTGAATGGCTGCCTTTGGGACGGCTTTTTTTCCCTTTCTAACATGGGATTTCTAAGCGCTGACACGCGTAAGCATAATGCATCAATTGAGTTCTGATTGGCTGAGATTTGTTGAAGTGAAATTTTGGTTTTCTAATTAATTCATTTTATGTTGTTAATATTCATATCAAATGAATAAAGGCGCGTAGTTTCGGTTATCCGAGAACATCTACGTGATGTTGAGAAAGATGACAAAGATGCATCCAAACCAGTCGCTCGGCATTTTAATCTCCCTAGCCATTCCAAACAATTTATGTCGATCTTCGGCCTTTCCCTAAATCAAGGTATCACGGAAAGCCGTAGAAATCTCGAGAAAAAGTTGATCTTCCAAATCGGCGCTCTTAATCCCCACGGATACACAACCCACGATTTTTTAGTCCGACGAAGGGCTACCGCTCGAAACGTCAGCTTTTGTCAACACCGTCGATAAACCAAATTTTAATATTCATATCAGTCGATTACCGTACTTCCTCGAATAAGCGCCCGGGTGCTTATTTAAAATTTCGGCCAAAGGAGGGGGCGCTTATTCGAAGGAGGGCTGTTAATTGAGGGGGGCGCTTGTTAAGTTTTCCTTGTAACGTACTGTAACTCTATTTTGGCTTATGCACATGTATAAAGGCACAGGCACAAGGAGATAGAAATAACTGTTCTCCTATACATGCACTGATGCCAGTGCGGTAGCAGCTTTAAAAATTGCAAATAAAGTGACTGATAGAAACAGGTTTTCCTTGTATCCCTAATATTTCAGAAAGTGAGCGTGTTTATTTGCTATTTTGGTGGAGAGGGTGGGCGCTTATTCGAGGGAGGGCGCTTAATAAAGGGTGGGCGCTTATTGGAGGATCATTATCCCGACTACTCACTCCAGTCCCGTTGAGTCCGGATAATCGAGGTTCGACTGTTACATGATAAATGTTTTACATTCGTTTGAGCGGAGTAGCGAATCACTGACTTTCTTCTCCCCGTCATCAGCAACTTGCTTGATTTTCTCTTTATCCTTCACTCCCAAAATATCGAGATGAAATTGAGGAACTGAAACATCTGCCGTAAGCGTACGCGTGTAAGGTTTTCCTTGAATATGACTAATGAATGAATGAATGAATGAATAATTTTATTTCAAGTGATAAGACCAATCAGCAAACTAATAGATTGCTAGTATCAACCGCTGATCAGCATATATGTAGAAATGTGAAATATGTCTACATACAAAAATTTAAAATACCCTAAAAAATTGTAAGATTGCGTTCACCGACAATAAAATCAGTAAACCTCTGTTTTAAAACGCCATGAAATCCAGGAAGATTGCTCGCGAATTCAACTATTCCTGCATCCTTTTCACAAACACTCGCATGCTTCAAAACAGCAGGTTTTCAAATAGAAGATTCATTGACTTACGCAATCTCATCTTCTCCCGAGATTTCTTCCAGTCCTTCTGCAGTGTCTTTTCATCATAGTGCACGTGTTGACCTGCACCAGGAACACTTGAATTTTTTTCGACTTTTACTGGCTGTGTCTAAAAGTGGGACGGGCATTTGGGAATGGGGACGCAGGAACGCGTGTTCGGGGACGTGGGACACGTGGACGTGAGATGTGGGACGCGGTAGACTGCGAGCAGTCCCTCTTTCTTTCCTTCGTCGATCTTGTGAGCAAACGCGAAGCCCGAGCGAGCGGAAATTGGGGCGAGCGGAAGTCAAGTCGAGCGAGCGGAAAGATAGAGAGACTGCAGCCTTTTCTCTTGGCGAGACGTTCAGATAACTCAGCCGTGAAAATCTCCGCCCCTTTTTGTCGCGTGGGCCAAAAGTAAACTTTCGCATAACCGAGACTTACCCTGGCTCCAGAGACCCGTTGAAAAAAATAAATATCCTTGAAAAGCCAAAATAGAACGCGAGAGACGGTCCTCTGGTCGCACGAGCCGAGAAACTCATTTCCTTGTCTGCTGATTGGTTCTTCAAATAAACAACAACTCTGATTGGCTTAGGAAAAGCGTGGCTTCCCAGCCGACAAACCGGTTTGGACAGAAACTATAATTATGGCGGCTGCTCTCAACGAGCGTGGATTCTTTTCTGCGTTTCGAACTGCTGTTCAGGTCGCTTTGGAGTCCAAATTTCCAGTGCAAAAAGAAGCGTTGCACAAGAAGTTGAATTCCACTTTCCCGTCAATGAATTATAAAATAGCGCTATGATGTTGTCCATTTTCCAGTCATCGCAAATAAGATATATACTTAAATATAAAAATATAAATATACTTAAGAATATACTTTAAAAAAATAACTTACAATATACTTAAGTCTAAACTCGCGTCAGTTTATTTGTATTCTTACAATAATTTTGGTCTCGATGGAAAGCTAAATCCTTGCAGTTTTGATTTTTGCATTCGCTTGGGCTTGGTTCACCGAATATGGAAAAAAAAATTCCGTGTACGAGTAAAACAGCGGCTTGAGTGACCGTCGTCCTACAGAATAAACAAACAATGACGCTTTGTTTTAGAACAATTCTAACTCTTGTTAGTTTCGTCGTAAAGCGATACTGAATTTTGGTCTCTATGGAAAGCTAGAAAAGTGTAGGTTTTAGATTTTGCTTATTGGCGCTCACGAAATCCATTCAAGAAGTTTAAATCGGTTTCCGTCAATGAATGAAATTGGGTTATCATGTTGTCCCTTTTCCTGTCAACGCAAGAATTAACGAAATATTTGTGTCGCCGAAAAAAATTCCAACTCGCGTTCTCTTTGTATTCTTGCAATAATTTTGGTCTCTGTGGAAAGCTAAAGCCTTGCAGTTTCTGTTTTTTGAATTCCGCTTGGACCAAAATGTTCACAGAACATGGGAAAAAAATTTTTCGGGTACGAGTAAAACAGCGCTTTGGACTGCCGTCCCACAGAATAGACATACACTGACACTCAGTTTTCGAAAAATTCTAACTCTCGTTAGTTTCGTTGTAAAGCGATAATTTTGGTCTCTATGGAAAGCTAGAATCCTGTAGTTTTTATGCACATGTCATCGGCTTCCCCGTGGGGTCGACCCCCGGGCTAACCAGGGGGATTGTAAAATCAGCCAAGCAAACTTGAGGAATTTCCCCTGGGGGTCGGGGAATCTCTCAAGACAAAGCCCCCTGGGTGAGTTGTCTCTCAGCTGAAAATCCCTGTGACATCCTTTTCAAACTTGTGAATTCCCACACCCCTAATCTTTGATCGTAAAACCATGTCAAGATTTTCCCCCTACCCTCGGGCAAAAAATCGCATCCATCTCCTTATATTCCCCCACATATCTCCCTGGTAGGCCCGGGGGTCGACCCCACGGGGAAGCCGATGACATGTGCATTAGATTTTGTTTATATTGACGCTCACGAAATCCGTTCAATAAGTTGACTACCGGTTTTCCGTCAATTAATGAAATTGCGTTCTCATGTTGTCCCTTTTCCTGTCAACGCAATATTTGTGTCGCCGCAAAAAAATTATAACTCGCGTTCTATTTGTATCCTACGAAAGCCGAGGAGGGACTTCAGACTTCAGACTTCAGACTTCAGACTTCGGATTTCGGATTTCGGAATTTGGGTTTGGGATTTCTGACTGTGGATATTTAATATATCAGCCATATTTTCAGATGTCGCTGTCGGAATTTCATACACAGACGCTGATGTCGATGTCCTACGAAAGCCGAGGAGGGACTTCAGACTTTAGAGTTCAGAGTTCAGAGTTCAGAGTTCAGAGTTCAGACTTCAGACTTCGGACTTCAGACTTCAGACTTCAGACTTCAGACTTCAGACTTCAGACTTCAGACTTCAGACTTCAGACTTCAGACTTCAGACTTCAGACTTCGGACTTCGGACTTCGGACTTCGGACTTCAGACTTCAGACTTCAGACTTCAGACTTCAGATTTCCGACTTTGGATATGGCTTAGTATATCCGGCTGTTTAGATGGCTGAGATAAACTAAAACTGTATGGATTTTGTTTGCATGGCTTTGCAGATGGCTCCTCACGACGTATACTGTGCCTAAAAGTAGGTTCAACCAATAACAACCCGAACCCAAAT
Source organism: Pachyseris speciosa (assembly GCA_016490735.1). Classification (NCBI taxonomy): domain Eukaryota; kingdom Metazoa; phylum Cnidaria; class Anthozoa; order Scleractinia; family Pachyseridae; genus Pachyseris; species Pachyseris speciosa. Next base: position 903,478 of record JAEMWC010000140.1, on the reverse strand, counting down.
ATTGGTGTTGATTTTTTCTAAGCACTGTCCAGCAGATAGGTGGAGTACCTAGGGTGGCTCGCATTGATAAGGGAATGGAAAATATGTGGGTTTCCATCATCCAGAGGCTATTAAGGTATAATGACGGTAATGACTTAGTAGGCGATAACAGCATTGTTCAAGGAAGTAGTGCCAACCAAAGAATAGAAGCCTACTGATCAAAGTTAAGGCAAGGTGGAGGCGGCTGGTGGATGAACTTGTTTAAGGATTTTAGAGATTCTGGTGTCTTTTTAGATGTTGATCCGTTGCTTAAAGAATGCGTAAAGTTTTGTTAATGCCTAACTCCGCTCTGTTGCAAAATTGTGGAATATCAAGAAACTAAGAGTTGACAAAAACGCCGGCAGATGCTCTTGGAGGAAAGCCAGACGTAATGTACTTTGTGTCTGAAGTATATTCGACCTACAGTTATCTCGTTGATGTCCACCACTGAAGAAGTTGCGGAAGCTGTAAAACTCTTTTCGGGGCACAATCCAGAGATTACTCGTGGGAGTTTGAGGAGCTTGTGGGGTATATAGTCCCCAACCACCGAGTACCACAAAACCCAGAAGAAAGGTTAATGCTTTTTATAGAAATAACAGATAATTTGAAACGATTAGGATTTGGACGCTGCAGGCCTGTCCACAGCACCCATTAACAAGCATAGCCTTACATAATGATTGCTTTCAAAATATTTAAGGCATCCGGAATGTTCGGCTGCAGCACGTTCAGATTCCTTGTTGTCACGTTGGAAAGTTACATATACATCTATTAGTTGTGGTTGGAAACATGTCAACATAATATTGCTTTTATTATGTTTGATTGCGTTCACAAAATAACGTCTTTGAATCCCTAAATTGAAATAAAATTTTATTCAAATGAACTTGGACATCCTTCGAATAATATTTGTACACGCCCGCTAATGGTCAGCGTGCCACTCAGTTCAGTTCTTACACTTTGTGCCGACTTTTTTATCCTCATTAAACAGGAACACACAACTAATTTTTGACGTCATCGAACAATCTTGTCATATCTGTAGGCAGTATGGCAATTGTAGAGATGACGTCACGCAAGCGCGCCAAGCATCTCATGATTTTTCCATGCACCTCTTCTTTGCGTCACCACTTCGAGGTTTACCCTAGGAAAGCGTTAAAAAATAGTTTTAATTAGTCCACATAGCATTCATCACTCATTTAACTGAGACTCTTGTAAGAAAACATGAAACAAACCAAAACTGCATGCAACAAAACTAGCGCATGATTTTAGTTATTTCATTTTCTAAGGAACAGAATGGACTATCTCTCCACCTTATTAATTAAAAACCTCTGTACAACATGTGAGAAATAACAGGTATGGAATGTATACAAATCAGTAGCGACTGCAGATGTACATGGTTACTGTGTGGGAGTCACAAGTAAATTCCGGTTTTCAGTCACTATTTTCTCGTTGGAATGCTACCTCTAATTTTGGGTCAAAGAAGACACAAGACATCCTAGCGGGAGGATTTTCCTGTAAAATCTTTCCAGAGATATTCAGATAGATATTCAGAGCAGGTTTAAGTATGATCAAATATTTGGTTTATCAACAGAATTGATAAGTGAAGGTACCATCCGTAAAGAGATTCTAGTGCTGACGTTTCCCTCTGACGAAGGGCTAACGCTTGACTGAAACTGACAGCATGGCAATTTCACATTGATTTCACAAGGCTATTGCGTGACACTTTAATACGCCGTGCAAAATTGTCATGATTCAACCTTTTTCCCGCAGAACTAATATTATTCCTTGGTCTGCTTTCAATCAGTCTTTTTTTTTTTCAAAACTGAGTCGTTTTATTACTGTCCTTTATTCTCTTGCTTTCCCTTTTTTTTAATTTCCTTGTCGATAGTCTGAATTCAGTTGTACCGCCTATACGAAAGTAAATTGTCGTTCATCTCAGTCTCTGAACAATTGTTCAGCTTGGTCATCGCGTCGCCGTGTATTTCATTTCATGTTACTTTGTGCATAATAAGCTTAACAGATCCCCAATCCCTTTCCAAAATATCCCCACACTAGAAATAAATAGACGGGGGAAAGTTATTGAACTGATCTTACCTCCTCATCCATTTTCAGAAGTCTAAAAAAATGGCTGATATATTAAATATCCACAGTCGGAAATCCCAAACTCCGAAATCCGAAGTCTGAAGTCTGAAGTCTGAAGTCTGAAGTCTGAAGTCCGAAGTCCGAAGTCCGAAGTCCGAAGTCCGAAGTCCGAAGTCCGAAGTCCGAAGTCCAAAGTCCAAAGTCCAAAGTCCACAGTCCGAAGTCCGAAGTCTGAAGTCCGAAGTCCGAAGTCCGAAGTCGAAGTCCGAAGTCTGAAGTCTGAAGTCTGAAGTCTGAATTCCGAAGTCCCTCCTCGGCTTTCGTAGTATCCTTATAATAAGTTTGGTCTCTGTGGAAAGCTAAAGCTTTGTAGTTTCCATTTTTTGAATTCCGCTTGGACGAAAATGTTCACAGAACATGAATTTTTTTCCCTTGCACACCATTGTTGTCTGCTGTGTTTCGTTTTGTCTGTCAACAGGTTGCCAACGACTTATGCTAGTCAAATTCTTCTGATAAATTGGAATTTTCCGTTGCCCGTGCAACGGGAAATTCGAACGCGTCGCAAACAGAAAAGGCTCTCTCTCCTCCGCAGGACCCTCCGCAGAAGCTCAAGGAGGTGAATCCGCTGAGCGAGGTACACGCGGGCGTAAAAAGAAGTGAGGGGGCGAGAGAGGGAGCCTCTGCCAGATACCACGCCCAATATGGCCGTCATCCGGGGGAGAATTTTTTAAAATGTCTATCCAAGTGGGGTGGTGAGCGTACTTATCCCGTGTCGGTAAAAATGGCGGGTGGACGCGAATCCTGATTCTTCGCTTGCATGATGTCGATGAATTGCATACGAAAACGTACTTGAATGCTTGGAAATTGGGGAAAATTTGTTGTCCTCGCGAATAATGCGTTTCAAAAAGGCCTTTCATTTTGTCACTATGGGATGGATCATCATTTTAGGATCCACTGCATACACGAGCCTAGTGCCATGTGCAGTGCAGCGAAAGCAGGGGATTCACTAAGGAAACTTTTAGCAGCTGAAATGATTTTGGTCTCTCTGGAAAGCTACACACTTCAACTTATTGTATTTCTGAAGGACCGTTCACGAAAACGCCTAAACAAGATCAGATTCTCTTTCTCGTTAGTCATTAAAATTAGGTGACACAGGGGCACCCAACGAGCCAAATCAACCAAAAGGTGTAGAAAGGCATTTTTAAGTACCTTATGGTGTTTGAAGTCTGTTTAAAAGTGATGTTTTTATAAGCTAGAAGAAGTTCATCTGTTCGGATTCCCTAGCTGAAATTTTAGTTGCCCGAAAATATTAGGAAACAAAATTTTCCTTTGATAAAATGCAAGTTGAAATGAACTTCCCACGAACTTTCTAGGGAGCTATTTTCTTTCCGAGAATGCTAGTTCACGTTTTTGACTGCCAAAAAGAGCAATTAAAACCTTTTCGAAAACCTCAGGGGCTATGATTTCCCAATTGCGAATCTTTTAGGCCACGTTTTAGTTACGAAAATCCGAGTGCACTCTTTAATCGACGCCGAAAGCGCAAGGCGAATTACGCTCCACCGAACAGATATCTACCGAAACGTGTCGTTGGGTGCCCCTGGTGACAATCTTCCCACTATAAACCGTCCCGTACATGAATTATTACAGGTTTCCAACATTTTTCAATGGCGGTAAATGCAATGTCTTAACAATGTTTTTACACGAATTTGAAGCTTTAGCTTAAGACATGACCTAATTGAAAACTTGAGTGAATTTATGTAAAGATGAAATAAAACACCGCGAAAGCAGCTAACGTGCTCCTTTTTTTTTTAATCTTCGCCGGTCATCGGACACAATGTAAACAAACAATTCTGCGAGCGAAAAAATTCATAACTCAAGTTAGATTTGTCGTTATGAAATCATTCTGGTCTCTTTGGAAACCTATAGACTTCTAGTTTTTGTATTTCCGAACGACCGTTATCCAAAACGCTTGACAAAGACGAGAATTGAATCTTTCTTCCCAGTCAGCGCTAAAATAACTTGACAAATTCCCCGCTAAAACAGAAATTTGTACACTACTGACGTTTCAAAAGATTTTTAACCCTGTTAAATGCGATGTTCAACATTCTCATTACACCAATTTGAAGCTGAAGATTTGACTTCGCGAAAATCTGACTGAATTTTTCTATTCATGAAATGTGAAAGCCACAAACGCTACTCTTACGCTTACTCCCACATCACTCCCCACAGATTTCAGCAGGGGGGGGGGGGGGGGAATTCGAATATCCTTCTGAGACAGACTCTTTTGCGTTTTTTCCCGAACTTCTGAAACCACCGTGAAATGTAGCCACAAGATAGATGCTAACTTTCATAAAGTTTCAAGCTGAACAAATCGACGACGGCTGAGAAAATTTTCAATGTCCAAGAAAACAACAAAGATGTACAAGAAAACGACAGAAATCTGGAAGAGGTTCGCTCGCTCGATCGATCTCTCGTTTCTTGCACCTGCACTCTCCTTGCACAGCGGACACATCCTAACGCCTTACCGATCGCAGCCGATCGAAGCCGATCACCTTACCGATAACCGAACCTCTACGGAGGAGAGAGGAAAAGGCTGCAGTCTCTCTATCTTTCCGCTCGCTTGCGCTGACGTCCACTCGCCCCAAATTCCGCTCGCTCGCGCTTCGTGCTCGCCCACTGGATCGACGAAGGAAAGAAAGAGGGACTGCTCGCAGTCTAGGGACGCGGGGACGTAAATAACAACCCTTTTAACTCTAACTTGTTAGGAAATTCATTGATATGAAATTTTTACTGTTGAAAACGAGGCTTATGGTTGAAAATAGCCAGTCCAGGGAGTTGTCGGTGGCGTTGAACAGCATTTTCCTCTTGCCGACGCAGGGGTTCTTCACCTGGTGGGCGATCATGGAGGATTTTCATGGTAAGTGTTACCGAGATGGTTTTCAGTAATAACTGTAATCCTTGTACATCCTAGCTCAAATCTGGCTAGACTGGCAATTTCTATTTAAGTTTTTTTTTTTATGTAGGCTATTGTTCTTAACTTGTGTATTTGAGTCACTAATTGCTTTTCTTACTCGTTATTTGTCAGGGCTCCTATTGATAGCAGGTCTTTTGTATATATATCCTGAAGGGACTACCCGGTGTAAATAAAGGTGTTCACTTTCACTTCACGTGGAGGTATTTCAGGAAACCGTTTGTATGAAAATTGGTTAAAGGGAATCAAACGGAATTGTTTTAGAGAAAGCGAAAATTGTCAAATTCAATTACTTGGTCTTCCTGTAGAGGGTCCGAGTCTAAAAATGTCGCCCGTCATCGTGTTTCATTCACAAAACTTACTTCCAGCGTATCTGCGCACGCGCTAACGAAAAATAACCTGGATCCGTTGCTTGGGCTATGATTCCTATCCAGCAAAACTTCACAAGGCACGATGAGCGATTCAACTTCTCAACCTTCTTCTCGGGCTGCCAATATTCGGGCAAGTTCACGCCACTTTCAGAAGCGGTCAAGCACAGTGCAATTCATTTCCAGCTTGAATAAACTTGTCATCTTGAAGTTCTTTCCTTACCGATTCGTTTATTTTGAGCATTTCTTCTGGTTCTCGCCGAGCGCTCGGTATTTTTCTGCACGATTTCAGAGGAATCAAAGCTTTGATCAACATGGCGCTCGCATGAGACTTGCCAAAAATTTCAACTTGATTTTGACTTTTATAACGCGAATTCTGATTGGTTCATGTGTTGTCAGTTGCGCGTTATGATTGGCTAGTGGGAAATACGATTCTTCAGAGCGTGTATTGAGAAAAACTATTTCAATCAAGAAGTAAATAAACAAACGCTCCATTCATTTGTCGAATTACTTTTTAGAAATATTTTATAAAAGCAATAGTCAAGAGGACTTTTTTCCGTGTTTACATAGCCTCGTATAAACACTCGGGGGTTTGGAGAATTCTCGAAAGTTATGCAAACCCTCGACTGCGTCTCGGGTTTGCATAACTGTATCGAATTCTCCCAACCCCCCTCGTGTTTATATGAGGCTATGTAAACACGGAAAAAGTCCTCTGTTGCTTAAATATTGAACAAGCCACGGATCATATCATATACACGAAAACGTCGATTCACCCTATTATTTTGAGGTCTGAACATGAACAACGGGGGAGAACTCGGGGGAGCAGGGTTTATTAACTAATATGTTAAGAGAAGTGTCTATATATACGAATGCTTCCAAGTTCAGCAGCAAGACGAAAGATTTTAACGTGGCCAAACTAAACTGCAGATGTTTACATGTTTGTGCCCCTGGCCACTCCATACTAAACTCTGTAATTTTGAGTGGTACATTAAACTAAACAACTCAAGTACGGGATACCGATCACACAACCCTGAGGCTTTGACAGGTCGTTCATTTACTATATCTGCAATATCTCAATTTCTAGACATTATATTTTGAGTGATAAACGATTTTATTTTTTACTTGCGTGATGTGACAACCAACTATAGCAATGGCCGCAGAAACCGTACTCTTTTTATAGCACTGTCTCTTTTTCAAATGACATATTGGAAACTCTTTCATTCTGGTGAATATCTTTTCTCTTTACGTTCCAATGAGATTCCAAAAAATCCTCCGTTATTTAATGCAATTTCCGATTTCCTCTTGGAAGGCCGAGTGAAGGCCAATATCAAGGCCTCTAGTTTTGACCGAGGATTCGTTGCCGATTACAATCTCTAACACTTACCATGAAAATCATCCAGGTGAAGATCCCCTATGTCCAGAGTCATTGACAACTCGCTGCTGGAGCATTATCGGCCATAGCATGAGGTGGTGGGGGTTACAAGCAATTTCAATTTTTCAATTTTCACTGATCCGAGCAATCAAACGAACGAAAAAAAAAAAACCCTAAAATTGAATTTACCTCAGACTCGCAATGTCTCGTTTTCAACTGTAGACTTGCGAAATTTCCCAAAGCAGTTAGAGTGAAAACTCACTGAAAAGAGTTGTTCTTTACCTCCCCGCGTCCCCGATATCACGTCCTCGCGTCTCCGATGTTACGTCACCACGTTCCACATTTCCCTTCCCAGCGCCCCACATCTCACCTCCCCGTTTCCCACGTCTCCGAACACGCGTCTCTGCGTCCCCGTCCCCGAGTCCCCGTACCACGTTTAGACATATCTACTTTCTCTATTTTCTCCTTGAACACATTCAGAGAAATCAAGATCAGTTGCTTTTTAGTAGTAGCATTGTCTTCCAACTTTTCGAGTTCTTTTTGCATCGATTTTAGAGATATTCTCGGGCGTTTCGAATATTGAACTCCACGCCCGCAAGCCTATGCTTCTCAAAGGTACTTCAAGTATCCGCAACCAAGAGTATCATAAACTCAACCCAGACTTCCCTCGTCGAAAACAACATCTCCCCACAAATTAATTTTATTTTTAGGCTAATTAGCCTTACTAACCTCGTTAGCATATATCTGCAAAATTCAATAGAATTTTTACTTTGCGTGAGGTTAGTAGGGCTAATTAACATACATGTAAAACAATAACCAATCGTCCGTCGTGGTCCTCCATTTATGAGAAAGGTAAGCGTAAATATCTTCTTCTTTGCTTCGTTTCACATCTTGAAAATGGCGTCAGTTTCTGGAAATTCTACCATGAAAGCCGTTTTGTATAAGCCTGGTGGTGTTGAGAATATGAGCATTGGAACAGTAGCTAAGCCAACAGCAGGGAAAACTCAGGTACTGATCCGCGCACATTACACTGCTCTAAATCGAGCAGACACACTACAACGGCGGGGCCTGTACCCTCCCCCGCCCGGGGAGTCGGACATTCTGGGACTGGAGGTTGCTGGCGTGATAGAGGAGGTCGGCGACGAGTGCGCTGGCAAATGGAAGTAAGTTCCCCATTTGTATCAAACTTTTAGTTTGTTTTAGTTGTTGACGCCATGATGATGGGCTGGAGTGAGAAGTGAGAAAGAGGTTGGGTGGGGAAGGGGAAGGGGAAAGATGTGTGGGGGAGGGGAGGGGGGTTCCAAAAAGATATCAAATTTGGGAGTGGGTAAGAAATGAGCATCAACAATAATACCACAGCATCATCAACGATAAGTCACTGTAATTGTACTTGCTACTTGATGTCATGTAATATGTACATTGTCAATTAACAATAAAAACTATTTGAAAAACAAAAAGAAATGAGCTAAAAAGTGTACATACTCCCCTCCAGCCTGCAAAAACTACTAGTACAGTTTATCCAACTTCAATTTGAGAGCATCATTAATAATACATTAATATCACTCACACCATCCCTGATACAGAGCCATGTGCAAAGTATTGCCATGCTGCAAGACAACATCATCAAATTATAATTGATAACTGACTTATGGATAACTAACTTCGTGGAAAAAAGGCAGGCATGTTTCATGTCATGCCAAATGGTTAGAATTGCTTATATTTACATGTTGTATGCTTTTACAGGAAAGGTGACAGAGTTATGGCTTTATTAGGAGGTAAGCAGGACTTTCATTGTTGTTCCAAGAGTTTGAGCTTGATGTTCATGAGCCTGTCAGTACGTCACACCATCAGAGCCAAAATGCAACAAGAATACTCTATATTATTGTTAGTTTCTTCACATGCAGCATAGCTGATATCACTTTTGTTTCATGTATATTCTTTAGCTTCTATGCAATATTTCCAAACAGTACATATTTCCAAGCCAAAACAACAAGCTTCCTTAAGGGCACTCCAATCTGCTGATTTTATTTCATGTGAGCCAGAACTGGCACTGCAGTCATCAGTCGTTATCGATGCCAAGTGGCGCATAGGGCCTCCTAAGTGGTTTCCATGACCAACAGGGGGTCTGTCCCTTGCCCAGCCTCCATCCAACCATGAGATGTGTGTGGGGACAGACCACAGCACTGGAGACAATGTTTCCAACTCTTTGATCAGTGTGTAGGTTCTTTACATCTCACCTTTGACTGCTGCCTTTGAAGGAGAAGGCAATCCTCTGAACTGAGGCCAGGGCTTCTTCAGGATATTAATATTTTTAGGAGGGCACAATTTCGTGAAATTGACTTAAAGGGAACCTCCACTCTTACAACAAATTGGCGCTAACTTGTAGGAAATAATTACTAGATTTCAAATTGTGTTTTAAAACATGGATCAAACTTTTAAGTGTAAAAAAAAATTGATATCACTAGGTCATCGCCTATTATCACTTTTAAATTTCCCTGGCATGGCCATTTTACATTTGATGACGTGTAATGGTTGCCCTTTTGTTTAACACAAAGGATTTTTGCCATTACAAGTCCATTACATGTCATCAAATCCAAAATGGCTGCACCTGGGAAATTTAAAAGCAAAAATAGGCTATGAATGACATTGATTTTTTTGTACACTTAAATGTTATATCCATGCAAGTTTCTAAACAATATTTAGAATCTAGTAATTATTATTTCCAACAATTTAGCGTGAATTTTTTGTAAGAGTACAAGGAGGTTCACTTTAAAATTGCATATGATCACATAATTTGCTCATTCCATGTAATTCAGAAAAAAAAACATGACAAAACATTAAACTCTTTTGCACATTATTTGAAAACTTGACAAAAATAAAATAATATTACCTCTGAAAACCCTTTGAAAACACGTTCAAAACCTAACATGTTCATCTAAAAATGAGCCACAAGGCCTGGCGTGCAGGGAGTGTGGTACTGGTTTTAAATCTAAAGCAATTGCCAATTGGCTCACGAAAACTGGCCAATTGTACTCCTTAAAGTTACCCTTTAATGCTCGAGAGTGCCATATGGCACAAGACGTCATTACATGCTTAATATTTAATCATTCTTTCTGAATTTTTCACAACCAAAAGGTCATTGAAAGATCTACACACATAAGGGATAAAATCATGGCCCCCTCCAATATAAGACTTGATTTACCACCCCTGCAACTTTTGAAACTTTTTGTCTTTGTACTTTTTTGGTCAAGGTGATATCTCAAAAAAATCAAATGAACACTCTGAGAGCTGTAATTTAAGCTATACTTTAGTGGTATACCCTATATGTACGAGGAAAACAAAAATTTCAACGTTTTTTTTATTTTTCACTTAGGACACTTCTCAGTCTTTTCTGTGACCTCCTCCACACCTGTTGGTGTCATTTATTTCATATCCCAAAAAGTACCTTTAAAATGATATTAATATTATATGTGGTCTAATGGTTCATCGTTCCCATTTTAGAAAAAATTGGCATTTCCCTCGGACAGTAAAGGGTTAATAATAATTGTAGGCTCTTTTTTAAGTACACCAATGTACTGACCAATTTACTAACATTTTTGATTTTTGTCATGCATTTTTCCGGATCATTTTATACTCACTACTTGAGCAACTGTGCATTGAAATTCAGATAGACTTCTTAGGTGCTCAATGTATACTGTATAAAACTTCATATAATTATGTGTGATGAGGTAAAGTAAAATAAAAGAAAAGAAAAATCGCATAATTTTTTACATAATAAACCTCTCCTCCCACACAATGCCATGCAATTATTTTGCTATCAGTGCCCTGCTATAGAGTTGAGGGTCAAAGGGGCTACCAGTGAGTGTCACCCCATTTTTTCTATTAGATTTCCAACACCTTGCATAAAAATTGGTGTATACAGGTAATATTTATGGCAGTATAAAAATATACAACACTTAAGTAACTTGTCTGTAATTTTCAGGAGGAGGTTATGCAGAATATGTAGCTGCTGAGGAAGCACTTGTGATGCCTGTGCCTGACTCTTACAAACTCTCTGATGCTGTAACCATTCCAGAAGCCTGGCTGACGGCATATCAACTGCTGCACTTCCTTGGTAGAGTTAGGAGCGGTGAAGTGGTATTGATTCATGCTGGTGGCAGTGGTGTTGGTACTGCTTCAGTACAGTTGTCACGCTTAGCTGGAGCAAGGCCTTTTGTGACTGCAGGGTCAGAGGAGAAGATCAAGATGGCAGAATCACTTGGGGCTGAGGGAGGCTTTAACTACAAAACTGGAAACTTCTCTAGTTGGGTGGAGAGTGTTACTAATGGTAATCTTTGTCTTTTTATGTTTTTTGAAAATTCCAATATAAGAAGGTCAGTGGTTTCAATACACATTTGAATGATTAAAAATAAAAATTAAAAATGATAATGATGATGATGATGATTATTATTATTTATGATTATTGTCATTTATTATCATTTATTATTATTATTCCACTCAGACTTATTGCATATGTGATGATAGATAACCAACGAGGAACATAGTGTCAAGTTGGCTATTATCAACTCATATTCAACAAGCACAAACTAAAATGATATTCTGCAAAAACGGAATAGAGAGAAAAAAAAAGGAAGGGTGCACGCTGTCCTAAGATAAATCCTGGAGCCGCCCCTGCTATTGCACAACTTCTACACTTCAAAACCTGTTTCTCCCAACAATGAGTGTGTTAAGCCTTTTTTCAACACCCCAGCTGAAAAAAGATTAAATGAGGCTGAACAAAACAGCTGTGTAGGACCTTTGACAAAAACTGAATGCCTGAATACCCTATAACAAGCATCTACAGCACAGGAGGCTGGCAACCAATGAATTTCTTCAGAGAATCAACCTGACAATCAGTAATCTGTGTAGCTTCTGTCAATGCGAAGAAAAGAACCTATTCATCTATTTTGGAACTGCACAGTTACGTCCCGTTTTTGGCATAGTTTTAAAAGATGGTTGCTCAATCGTAAGCGTCCTCAATGCTCATTCGATTTAACTCCTTCCTTGGTTTTAGGTTTGAAACCTCACCTTTTTAGTGTTAAACAGCACCTGTTTTTATTTTTGATTGCGAGGATGTACATCTGGACCTGCAAAACAAGTTTTTCTCTCCCAAGGATAGAAGATTTCCCCTTTTCATCTCGCATTACAACTTCTGAAAGGGAAACTGTGAATGATATATGAAATAAATCATATATGAACGGCGGAAGTGAAATTAAATGAAGAATGATCCTCGCAAATGCGAATGCATCATAATTGGATCTATTACGTTCACAACTACGAGGATTATTCTTCATTTGATTTCATCTCCGCAGTTCATATATGATTTATTTCATATATCATTCACACTCATTTCTTTCATGGGAACATATGAACCCATAATTGACTTGCTCCCAACGTGAGTGGCTTCATAGCTCAGTTGGTTAGAGTGTCGCACCGGTACTGCGAGGTCACAGGTTCAAATCCCGTTGAAGTCCTGAATTTTTTTCCAGGCTTCTTTACGCAATTGCATAAATTACATTCACAACTGCGAGGATTCTTCATTTAATTTCTGAAAGGGAAACTATTTAAGTTTATTGCTTGTTGTGGGCTTGAGGCGTGGGTGTGATTTTCTTTCCTTTTTTCTGAAGTATTGTAAGTAGTGTAAGTAGTGTATTGTAAGTAGTGTAAGTACTGTATTGTAAGTAGTGACAATACATTGTAAGAACAATTTAGTAAGCAGTTTAAGTATTGTGAGTAGTTTAAACACCATTTTGTAAATGGTCCATTTTTTTGTCAACAATGAGGCGGCATAGTCGTGTACGTTTTATAAGTTGTGTCTTGTGTGTTAAAATAAATATTTTTGTTGATACAAAAAAAAACTCTCTGGCGTGGAATAATGGCTTATATCACATCAAATATTCAAGGCAATAAAAAAATCTAGAATTGTAAATTATCCAACGATCCAGCTTTAAATAAAACTTCGTACAGTTCGTAACCTTTTTTTTTACACGATAATTTTTTTCAGGTCAAGGGGCAAATGTGATCCTTGATTGTGTTGGTAGTTCATTTTGGGAACAAAACATGAAGAGCCTCGCTGTTGATGGTCGTTGGATTCTATATGGCCTGCTAGGTGGAGGGAGTGTCACAGGGGACCTACTCAATTATGTGCTCAAGAAGAGAGCTTCATTAATAGGCACGACTCTGAAGAGCAGATCTCTGATGGTAAGTTACTGCAGTGCACTTAATGGTTTTTTTGTTCTGATACATTAGTTTAGAATTTTCATTCAGAATTCTTCGACTTCTAGCTCTTACTAACCTACATAGCTAGTGTTTACATCGGGTTTTCTTCATCTCACATCCCCAGTTTTTGCGTGGTCGGAGAACAAGAAAAACGTAGAAAACCCGACGGAAACGCTAACTTTACAGGTGAACCCGCCGCATACACATATTTCTTCTTTAAATGGTTACAAACTAAGATGTACTTCGCCTTTCCGTTTGGATATTTTTTCGGGAGTCCTGTGAAGAGAACAACACACCAGAAGCTATCAGGTATTCACATGAGGCAGCCGGGTCTGTGTGTTTGTCGAAATATTTGATAACTTACCGTAGTCCGGCCCTGGTCGACTCGCTGTTTTTTTCAAATGCTGTGCTTTTTCTTTCGATTGTTGTTGATCTGAACGCAGACGTGTCTGGTTGAATGTGATTCACTGAGTTGGAAAGGCTAAATTTAGCTTTCAAAATCAACAAAAATCAAATTTCTGGCCGTAGATATTGTTTCAGTACTAGCCAGTCAATTGCTGTTGACTCTGTCTTGTTACATGTAGATAACATTTCCGTCTTAATCACCGTTATGCTGTGTTGTTCCTCTTGTACTGAGTAATCGAGCACATCTCTTTGTTACCAATGGTGGTGTTTTAAGGGAGCATCCACTTTACTACACCATAAACAAGTAGGAAAAAAGCTCTTTTTGCACCATTATTAATTCTTTATACTTATATTGGCCTGACCCCAATTGTCCAAAAGCAGATCACTCCATCCAGTGAATTAGTCGCTTTTCCCCCGGCCCGATAAAATACACTGAATCTAGTACGTTTTATCCGCTGGGTAGAGTTATCTACCCATTGAACAACTGGCTCCTGAACTTTAGATTTACGAGTTTCTGATGAAAAACAAGCAAACAAACAAAGGCCAAATTGACTCCCCCCACCCCCAAAAAGGAGGAACTGACAAAATTAAATAGTGATGCTAAATGAGCCCCGATAACGTTCCAAACTCTTGTGAGAAAGTCGAACAGTCTTAAGATTCTCATACAAACAGTTTGAACTGAATTTGACGCCAATAAAGTTAGCTCGGTCAAACCTTCAGCTTGATGGAGTCAGCAACAGCGTACCTCGCCTGGATTTGCTATGTACGTGTACTCATAAGATAGCAAGCCTCTCTCAGCAGATCTTGTTGAATCCTTTAAAGTTCATCAAGTTTTAACAATGTTTGAGGGCATCACACTGCTGGGAATTCTCTGGTATATACCTTTGCTCTTGAATTGCTATACAATCAGTTTTCATAGCCGTGCAAAAAAGTTTACAATGAAGGGAAAAATTTTTAGTGACGGTAACATAATTTTGTCTACGATGCTTAACTTCCAATCAGTCTTTGTATTCTTTTTTTCGAAAGCTAACACATTGGCGTTGTGTTTCTCCTCTTTTTACAGTATAAAGGAGAGTTAGTGAAGGAATTTACAGAAAATGTTGTCCCACAGTTTGCAAATGGAAAGCTCAAGACCGTTGTGGATTCCGTTTTTGCTATGGATCAAATCCAGCTGGCTCATAAGAGAATGGAATCAAATGAGAACATCGGGAAAATCGTTGTTCAAGTTGCAACATAAGATGGTGAAAATGTTGGTGAGATGAAGGCGGAGTATCATATATGGTGTTGGGCGAGTTATTTCAGCATAACTTTACTGTTTATTCGCATTTTTATTCTTTTATCAAATTTAGGGGTTAGCTTTAATAATATTCAATCAAAGAGGGTTTTATTGTATCTTTTAGCGCTGAGCTCTAGAGAAGCCGCTAGTGATTAGCTTTTCAACGTTTCGCTTTATTAAACCATATTTAGCTTTCGGTAAATGTCAATTTACCATGCATATTTTCGCTTTTTCAAACTTTCTAATAGATATTTTAGTTACTTGTTGTTTGGGTTATTTAATAGGCTTTTTGCATGGCCACACGTGACCTTGTCAATCATAAAAAGTGGTCTTAGTACAAAATGGATGCCAGAAATGCAAAGAGCGTGATTAAATTAGTAAGACTGCCAGTTTTGAAGCCACTGACGTTGAGGTGAGATATTTTATTGTGGTTGTAAAGTTCAAAATATTTACTAAGACTTGTATGGAAAAAGGCTGCTGGCCATCCAACATACAATTCTTCAATTTAAATTTTTCAAACTTTCATATCGCTCTAAAATCTCTCACCCAAACGTCAATGGGTTCAAAATTGGCAGTCTTACTAATTTTATCGCGCTCTTTCCATTTCTGGCATCTATTTTGCACTACGACCACTTTTTATGAT
Organism: Pachyseris speciosa; assembly: GCA_016490735.1. Taxonomy (NCBI): domain Eukaryota; kingdom Metazoa; phylum Cnidaria; class Anthozoa; order Scleractinia; family Pachyseridae; genus Pachyseris; species Pachyseris speciosa. The sequence continues at coordinate 888,091 of JAEMWC010000140.1, read as the reverse complement.
TGACAAGGTCACGTGACACGGCCATGCAAAGGGCCTATTACTTGTTTTTCGGAGCTACACAAAAGCACAAAAAGTAATAGAAAAACGGACAGCAGTTATTCCGGCAAACAACTTACTTGCCAAACCACTCGAATAAGCGTAATTAACATTCAGCTTACACAATTGTTACTTTTGTTAATTATCCGCTGCAGGTTGATTTGTCCTTCCTTAACGAGTTCCGCTCCGAAATCACGGTTAAGAACTTCTAAGTGGGTTTTTTTGTTTAGGTGTCATGAACGGCACGAGTAAGGAGTTTCTAGGGGTATTTTTGTTTTAAACAAGACGCCTGTTGGCGTTAACGTGGTATGTACTATTTGGCGGACGGAAGATTAGTTTCCGCCGTTCGGACACAGGGAGCAGGAGTCCTATTTGACCGTATTTCCAGTTAAATTCACCGTACAATTGCAGCGCGAATTTGAATCATCGTACGCGATCAAACCACATACAAGCGATCGTGTCACGCTACTGTTGAAAGCCTATCAGTGACAATGGCCGTCGCCCTTCGAGCGGTAGGACTCCTCTGCTCCCTGTGCTTTCATAGCCTTCGATTGTAGTATCGATACACGAATTATCCTTATAATTTTCAATCAACACGATGAAAAGCGCTATCATATATTTGGGGTTTTGGCATCCCCTGGGAATACACATTCAATGCACTGTAAATTTCTCACAGGAACTAGATCTGAACAGTCCTGGCAAGGATTTCCATGCCTTTTTCCATGTTGCCGTGCGTCTGCTCAGTAATAGACCACAGATGACGTCAAAATGTGGTAAAATTCGAAAAAAGACGACCAGAAAAAAAAAGCCAACGACACCGATTTCACAGAAGGTCACCCATCCGAGTTGTAACCCCAGCCAACAGGGCTTAACCTCAGTGACAAGCAAAAGCACGTGGCTAATTACCATATGAGACTACGATGACGACGAAACTGGCCCGAAATGTCTACGTGGTCTGCGTACGCATCCCACGTAATAATTATATCCCAGTCCGAAAAGCGTTAGTGGTCATTTGTTTTTGGAGATGCCCAGGGGAATCAGTGGCGAAGGGTGGGGGCAATTTGGACAAGCCAGTTAAAAGTTTGATGTTATTATGATTGGCCTGGGGTAGGGACGTTGAAGCATTGATTTAACCTTTGAGGAGGATGACTTGGTTAGGCCTCCGTTGCGGTGAATTGGCAGTTGTGATGCCGAGACTCGAGCAAAAAGTCCAGCAGGTGATCCTGCTTAAGTTTATTAAAACAATGATGAAAAAAGGGCTCTTCACACAATAGACACAGTATAATAAAACCTGAAAATTATCCACATTCTTACACAAGTCAACTAATATTGGAATACAGCTAGTACTGTTTACCGAGCTAAAATCATTTACGTCGAGTGTCCAAGAGCATTATTTCGCTTCAGCTATGAACGGTTACTCAGGATTTTTTTAGTTGATCAAAATCACAAACGATTGTACCTATTTGTTGATGACGCTGTTGTAATAAAAATTGTGGAATGATTTGCACAAATGTCAGGCATTATAGCTAATGCTCTGCGAGTACGATTACCTGCATATGTATATACAATATACCCTCGCTATTATACTGAACATTATTATATGACTGGCTCTTTCAGTGGTCAAGACGAATCAATTCTCCTGCTGGGATTGGCCACCCGCGAGGTAAAGATGGAGTCATCTTGACCGCTCGGGATAGCCCTTTCGTCCCGCGTTTTACTGTCTTTTAATAGCGTCCTTTGACTCATATAATAAATACTTTATTGACCAAACTTGTTCGGTCAAGATGGCGGGATATTGGCCTCGTTCTTTGTTTGCGTGTTTCTGGACCACGACTTCGTCTCGGTCCGTAAACACGTAAAAAAAAAGAACTTGGCCTCCCCCAATCTTGACCTCATGCTTGGCCAATAACCCATATTTATAAATTATGTAGTATGTAAAGAAACTATTATGGCAAAAAAAAAACCGATTAGTTTGAATTCTACGCAGATGAAACCTGTACACATGAAAGTTACACGTTTTGGCATCTGCCCGCTGTAACCACACGACATTGACAAAAGCAAGAGGCTGCTGAACACGTAGATAAACATCACCGTTCCACTCGCGATCGGAGCTTTACGGAATCTCAATTGAACATGAAGCCTTTGTCTTAGAGATGCATCGTTGAGATAATATAGTAATCAGGCTTCTGGAAACACCTCCGGTGGAAATTAAAGTAAAGTGCCGTCTTTAGTCAGAATGAATTTCAATTGCTTTTTTTTTTTTAAATAAAGCTTTAAAAACTAGTTACAATACTTTGCTTTCACACGGAGGCCGAACCCTGTTAATAGCCAAGATCCTCGCATGATTTCAAGGCTTTTAGAAAAGCTTAAATTAGACGCCCTGCTGTGCTAAACTTGAGTACAAAGCGAACAAGCGCCGATATTGATAAGTTTGTTCACAACACGTCAAGTGTGAAGTTAAGATATTGTGCGCGTCGTTTTAAATAAACCATATTCTCTCTTTTCTTTCCCGATGATATTTTAGTGCATCTAATCTGTTTAAATATGTAGCTAGGAGGTTTTCCTGGCGAGGAGGTGCAAGGTTGCATTCGGTACCAAACCACACTCTTGCAGAGTCAAAGTAGGATTATCGTAAACTTTGTTGGGGAAAGAAGTCTTGATGTCATAAGGAGGGGCATCTTTGGGCCTGCAAGAAAAATGTAATTTTGATGTGCAATTTGCTATGCAATGATTCAGTTTATGTTGTTGCATTAGATTACATTCTACAGATGGCTGACTGACCCATCCTAAACTGTCGCCCCATCCTAAATAAACTGTTCACTTCGAATGGCTCGTGTTAGTGCAATGAGAATTGAATGCATGTCCAACCCGCAGAGCATCTATGAACAACATTGAAACTGCAGTGCTGTGGATAGAGAGAGATTCTTTTGTCCTCTTGTTAATGCGAGATGGTTCCAAAATTTAAAATATAATCTTACACTGCTAGTGTATGTATGGTTAAACCGAAATCGACCGCAGATGACACTAACACCCACAAATGTGAAAAACAAAGGGT
>JAEMWC010000140.1:835000-870000 GCA_016490735.1 Pachyseris speciosa | reverse complement strand
ATTAGACGAGAGGTACTTACCTTGAAGTGTAATTGAAGTTCTCTTTAGATATGTGGAGCATTATGGGATAATGCTTCCCATCCCTGTCTCTTTTTACTTTTTGACGTTCCCACCCTTGGTGCTCTTGAGGACCTTGGCCTAAATCATATTTGCCCTCCAGGAAGAACTGGTTATCACGCCGCCTCCTGGGGTTTATATCACTGCTGATTTGCATTTGAATAACTTCTTTCAAACGTGACCGCTGACCAGTAGGTAAGTAGGAAGTATGCATAATTATCCCATAATGCCCACATATCTAAAGAGAACTTCAATTACACTTCAAGGTAAGTACCTCTCGTCTAATTTTCATTTCTGTTCGTAGTCGTTTGTTGCATATGCGTTGAAATCTCTCTGTAACGTGCGGTAGAATAACTATGGTTACAAATGGAAACGTAAAAAGCAGAAATGAAAAACTTTCACGTAGCTTGGATTATTTACATCCTCATTGTTTCTGCGGAACTTTGGGGCCTCGTTTTGTACTGTAAAGAAAATGATGTAAACAGGCGAATATTTTGTCCCCTGAACTTTTAATTTCGTTTACATGTAAACCTTAATGTTAAAGCGCAAATGACAAGGAAAACAATTGAATGGCAGCACTTTCGTTCGCTGCATTTCATCCGCAATTGTGCTTGTTTACTTAACGTACCCGCAGATGCCGGTATTGTAGCAAAATAGTAACTGACCATCCTCAGAGAATGAAAATAGTCATAAACAAAACACTGATTTTAACTTTTTGTGAAGCCATAATCATTAAAGACGAACAATGTGTCAATCAAACTCAGCGCAAATTCGCTACCTTGGTAAAGATCGGTGAAAAGCTTTTACTCACTTTAATAGTTCTCACAACACAAATAATAAAGTCAGAAAAATGTCTCTCGAAAAAAGTCACTCATTTATCAAGGAGCGTGAGTCCCGATGACCGGGTTTTCCTTGCAAACTTCTCCATCGTATTCAAGAACATTAGGTCATCTCTTCGCCCTGAAGCTCTTTAGCGTCCACAGGGACAACAAAAAATGGCTTCACGTGATCAGTGTTTTGCAAACCGCAGAGCCGAAAAACGGTTATCACGTGACCAGAATTTTTGAAGACTGAAACCAACGGTCCGTGAAGCGGGCTGAAAAGAAGCCCTTGTCTACGGACCTCAGAGATGGATAGTAAGATTTAATGCTGAAACGTTTTCAGTTGTGCAAAATAAAGAAGCACGTTGGGCCACTAATTGAAATAAACTTAACTGTTCACAGTACCCTATTTTTCCGTGGGATTGTCGAGACTCGTCTCCCGCCATGTTGGCTGTCACGGCGAGCGCAGTCTGGGGAGGGTGTCTAAATTAGCGAGGGGGAAGTGGCGGGAGTGCACCCTGACTAGGGCCCCCTCGGTAGTTTAGTCACTCTCCTCAGGTTGTAATCGCCGTTACATCCAAGATGGTGGCAGTACGATCGAAGCGTACGAGTCTCGACAATCCCACAGAAAAATAGGGGACTGGGAACAGTCTAAAATAAAACGGATTCGAAAAATACTTCTTTGTCAAGAAAACTCTGAGGGATTTTTTTCGAGAAACACGCTCACGACTCCAGAAAAGGAAAGGATGGACCGAAGTACAGTGTTTGCGTCGTTTTATAGCATAGCACTTGATTCGCCCATTTACGGATTGAAAGGAGATTTGTTGAACTCCGAAATCGGAGTCCGGTACCATTAAATGACGATGCATACTTTTTGGCGAAGACGGGCGGTTGACGATTGGCTAAATCTGTTCCAGTTCCTGTCATGGAGAATAATTAAATGCTTACTACCAAGATGAACTCACAAACCAATTGGACAACTTTACGAACCTTGATGACATTGGCTACTCCAGCTCTCACATCTATTATTTTACCCTCCTTGATCACTGACTGTGGGAGACGGGATAAAAACTGATCTACAGACTGTTGTCTTTGACCTGAAAAAATAAATAAATAAATAAATAAATAAATACAAATAAACACGCAGCCTTTCTCAGTACTTGCATTGCATTAACTGTGTTATCTACGAATAAAACAGACCAGGTAGCTGAGTTTCCACTTTATGGTTTTTAGCACTGCCATCATCTCCGATCATCGATTGCCCCTCACCAGGGAACAACAGGGCTGTCCGTCTGTCCTCAAACGTCACATCCCTTTTGTCTTGAACCTGGATTAGGTGAAAATACAGTTGCACTACGGTTTACACATCAAAATTTGTAAATATATGTTTTCAAGAATAAAAAAGAAAGACACTATGTTTGTATTTATTAAACAAAAAGGAGTGGCAAAGAAAACACCGAAGTTAAAATTCTAATGGCTGACGAACGCTCGCAACATGGTTGGGTCCTACAAGTTTGAATAACGTGTTGGGTACTGTTGGGAGCTGTTGGGAGCTGAAGAAAAACAGCATCCAGTAACTGAAACACTCAACGAGTAGCGATGGTTAAAAAATGATCGTGCTGACAATGCATACACGAAAAAAGGTATTTATGTACAACATCATGAAACAGTGACTTAAAAACAATAAACCGTGGGCAATCTCAATTTATACCGGCAGAGGGGTCGAATCAAACGAGCCAGGATTAACGCGTGCGCAGCGGTCAGAATTGTCCATTTCCCTGTACGATTCAGTGCTGTAATATGAGATCATGTGTGATCTTCACACAGTCTCGGAGAAATGGTTGTAATGCGCTGGTTATGGAATAAAACATAGTCTTTCCTGCCCGTCATTAATCTGTGGGGACAATCTCGTGCCCAGAGTTTTTTCGCTAACCTAGACCAGCGGTCGGTATAAGAGTGACTCTACAAATCACTGATCCACAAGTCCGAAAATATCGGAATAAAGGGGGTTAGTTTGTTAAGAAACTGTGGTGCTGCGTCGGTGGGGGAGTAAAACACGAAAATTTGGTTTATCAACGTAGTCGATAGACGGGCTTCGACAAAACACTGATCCCCCGTTTACTGATCCCCCTACTGATCCCCTTACTGATTCCCCTACTGATCCCCTTACTGATCCCCTTACTGATCCCCTACTGATCCCCTTACTGATCCCCCTACTGATCCCCTTGCCGATCCCCCTACTGATCCCCTTACTGATCCCCTTACTGATCCCCTACTGATCCCCTACTGATCCCTTACTGATCCCCTACTGATCCCCTTACTGATCCCCCTACTGATCCCCCTACTGATCTTACTGATCCCCCTACTGATCCCCTTGCCGATCCCCTACTGATTTACTGATCCCCTTACTGATCCCCCTACTGATCCCCCTACTGATCCCCTTACTGATCCCCTACTGATCCCCTTACTGATCCCCCTACTGATCCCCCTACTGATCCCCTACTGATCCCCTTGCCGATCCCCTACTGATCCCCTTACTAATTCCCCTACTGATCCCCCTACTGATCCCCTTACTGATCCCCCTACTGATCCCCTTACTGATCCCCTACTGATCCCCCTACTGATCCCCTACTGATCCCTTGCCGATCCCCTACTGATCCCCTTACTAATTCCCCTACTGATCCCCTACTGATCCCCTCTAAAATTCACTGGAAAAAGTAAAACAACAAAATAAAAAAATGATTTGAGGCTGAATCACGTTCGAAGCCCTTGACAGACGCCTAATATAATTTGACCTCCGTACTGGGATTAAAAAATCCCCGTATGGCGGTCAATTTATATTATCAACTCCGTTGATAAACCAAATTTTCGAAAATATCGGACTTCCGGTTGAACTACGCATGCTCAGGGTTCAGGCCCACGTGAGAGTTCTGTATTACTTCCGTGTATTTGAATTGTTTGGAAAAAAAACAAGAATCGTAAACCCAACGGATCTTTCGTGAGTCACTCGTTAATAGTTAAACGTGCGTAGTGAGGGAAGAAGACTCGAGGAACGAGAATTCTCTGGAGTTTGCAAGTTGCAAATGGACATGCGCAATACATACCTCAAAAGGAACACCATCGGGATATCTGGTCTGTAATTCACCGGGGAAATAGCCATCCATTATATCTTGCATGCATTGCTGTGGTAAACAAGAACATAAACACTCGACTTCATTATCTCAGGTGTCGTAGTAAAGTGGGGTTGTATAACAATGGTTTGGCCATGAAATCTAAGACTTAGCAGTTAGGGTACAAGTCTCGAGTTGATCGTAAGACGGTAGACCTGGAATCAGGTTTGGTCATTCATAGTTCCATCAAACATAAGTAACTTTTGGGACAAAGCAGAAACTCTTCAGTGTAAGGCCAATTCTCAGCAACCTATCCTAAGGTACATCTACAGTATAGTATATACATCGCCGACCACTCACCACTCACCTGGGTAACTGAATCCGAATATGGCCTGAAGGGACCTCCAAACATTAGTATACCATTTGCGTATAGACACAACGGCACAGGATCACGAACCTGCAAAAAATAAACCATTTGAGAATTCCATTTGAGGTTTTGCTTCTGTGTTTCAACTTTTCTCCCCAGTATAAGAGCCATGCACTGGATAATAAACTTTACACTTGAGGCGATTATCTCAGTCACTTAATTCAACTCATTTGCCATGAACCTTATTCATAAGATGTCCGCAGTACTGTTTGACTAGAAAAGCCTGTTACACAGTACAGTGGAACCTCGATTTAACGAAGTGCCAAGGGACTGGGGAAACTGGTTCGTTATATCTAGGATTCGTTATATCGAAAACCTCGTTATTACGAATTTGCGGGAAAACAACCAAAATGTTCGTTACATCGTTATAACGGTGTTACGTTGCACTTCGGGATCTGTACGATTAATTAACATTTGTGCTTTAATGTCTGTATGGAGTTGTACTCTCGGTAACTAGTCGTCTCGCCACCAGGAAGACTCGCCACCAATAAGTAAAAGGGGACGACTTTTTACGGTTTATAGTGGGTTTTTTCTTTTGATAACTAATTGTAGCTAAGTGTCCCCAATTAGTATACATTGTATGCTAGCGATTTTGACACATTAATAAAGTTCTTACTTACTTACTTTAGGTCCGATTCAGACGGCTTTGATTAAAACGGCGAACTTTTCATGAGCCGAACTTAAAGTATAATTTATGAGAATGTTTTCTTCTAAGCAGTTCTGAACTAAGTTCAGAATTAAGTTCGATGTCGGGCCTTTGTGTGATAGATAATGCTACTGGTTAAACTTTAAAAAAAGGACGCACTTTGAAACGATTATTACTCACAACTCTTCTAAATTACGTCAGTTTCTCGACTTTATTTATTGAATGGTTGGTGACTTAAATTTATACTTGCGTCGCGCGTAATAAATAACCTCGAAATGAAAGTGTTGAATATTTCTTTGATTATGGTTAGATCAGAAAAAAAATTAATTTGTTTCCAGCTATCACTGGTGGCGAGATGACCCTTGGTGGCGAGTCTTCCTGGTGGCGAGGTTACCATAATGCGTACTCTCACCCCGCTTGTTACAAGATTAAAGGAATTTCTTCGCTGTTGGGGTCTGTTCTGCATTCATCTTTGTCGCGTGTTGACATTTATTCGTTATATCGGGGTAGATTTTACGTTCGGGCTTTCGAATTGTGTTCGTTTTAACGAGGATTTCGTTATATCGAAGATCGTTATATGGAGGTTCTGTTCCATATATCTTATTGTAACTTGAGCCGGGCTGAAGAATATCGTTCGTTATATCGAGGACTTCGTAATATAGAAGTTCGTTAAATCTAGGTTACACCGCACCACTTAAGGAGGCTCGATACAGTTTTTTTGGCCTTGCCGGGGTGTACCTGTTGAAATCAAAGTTTCCTATAGAAGACAAGCTTCGATTTCCTTGACAATATAGCATCTTTTCGATGTATGATCAAAGTATATTTTCTCATTGGTTTCCAAGCAACAGCTGTTACCATACGACATTAACGCGTGGTCGGTCATTTTGAACAGGGATACTTCACATATTAATGTGTCTAGGTAAGATGAAAGCCACTAATTGGGCTCCAAGGCCATGTGGTAGCGGGCATTACCCCTTACATCTACCAAATAAAGGTTGAGCCTGAGCATTAACTGCAATGGACAGCTGTTTCGGCCTTGTTAGGCTGATGAGGCCTAGCAAGGCCTCATCAGCTGTCCATGGCTGCTAATGCTCAGGCTCAACCTTTATTTGGTAGATTTAGTTTAAGGGTAATGCCCGCTACCACATGGCCTTGGTGCCCAATTAGTGGCTTTCAGCTTACCTAGACACCTTAATTTGTGAGGTATCCTTGTCACTCCAAGCCACATCCCACAACACTGGAAACAAGGCAAAATTATCTCGAAATCCAGACAGACACTTCATAACGAAACTTCAAGAGTGTAAACTACTCAAGTTCCACAACTTGTAGACCAAATTAGAAAAGAATTTGTACGACCGTTTTCAAGTAAATTGCAAAAGGTTTGAAAGCCAGTTTTGTTCATTCCCGAATTTTTCTTCAAGCTCTACAAGGAAATATTAAACTTTTACACTATTTTCTCTTTCCAAGGAATTATCATGACATCAAAAACATTTATTTATTAATTCACAATAAGCCTCCTAAGTAACTGTTATTGAAAAATATTGATTGCACGGACAAGTCACAAAGCTTCTTGGTGCATAAATTTGGCCGTTTTCGTTCTTAAATATCTTACAATAACAGCCACCAAGGAGGCTCAATGTAAATTGAAAATGCTTTGCTACCATGATAATTCCTTGAACAGAGAAGAAAAGTGTAAAAGTTTAACATTTCCTTGTAAAGCTTGAAGAAAAATGATGGAATGAGCAAAAACCGGCCTTCAAAACTTTATTTGCAATTTACTTAAAAACGCTCTCACAGATTCTTTTCTAATTTGGCCTACAAGCTGTGAGACTTGAGTAGTTTACACTCTTAAAGTTTAGTTATGAAGTGTCTGACTGGATTTCAAAATAATTGACCTTTTTCAAAATGAGAAGCCACATGTTATCGTCGCTATAGTAACAGCTGTTGCTTGGAAACCAATGAGAAAATAAACTTTGTAGTGTCAAGGAAATCGATGCTAGTCTTTTTACGAAATTTTGATTTCAACAGGTACACCCCAAGGCAAAAAAAAAGCTGTATCGAGCCTCCTTTTTAAGGAGGTTCTTTTCGGTTTTAAAAGAGTAAGTCACCAACCTAACACAAGACGCGAAATTCGCTTCGCGCTCAATGCGATTCAAGCTGGTTTCAACGCAGTTCGCGTCGCGTTCAACATGATTAGCTATTGAAAAGACAGAACTCTTTTAAGATGCTTGTTTGTGAAGGTTCAGTCACCTGACAGTAATAAAGTATGTCTAACATTAACTGAAAGTGGTTCTCTTTAATAAGAAAATATTAAGGACTCGATCTCGACATATGAGAGTTAAATGATTTTACGGTCCCGCCCGGCCTGTATGATTTCTGAGATACTTTAGAAGAAACAACTGCACTGTTTTCAAATGGATATAATTTGGATTCTTTGGTCCTGAAGAACATACCTTAAGTCTGGCACCATCTTTAGTTCTTGTCACATCGCTACAGCCCTCCCCTGCCAGAATGTTCAGCTCTCTGATATTCTTCAGTACCACATCGAAGTCAATTTTAAACTCACGTGTTGCATTACTCACCAAAGATGAATCTACAATAAAACGTTTTAATTTAACTCAAATAAAGCTACAGGCAGGGAAGAAATTCCCACTTTGCCTGTATCTTAGTTAGGCCACTCAAAACCTTACCCATATTTCAGTACTCCAGGTAAACTAAATTAGAAATACTGTCGATAAAATAGATACATTGATAGTTGGAATTCTTTGATGAAAGATGTCGTTGAAGCAGTCAATGTTAGTATAAAATTTTAAGAGGCGTCTGTACATGTATAAGTTACTCATTGGTGATTCTATATATATCACACTAGGATGGTCATATTGGCTATGTTGGCTATATTAAGCTCTTTTTCACACCAATAGTTAATTAAATTATGTTGTACACAACAATATTATAGAACTTAGAACTATTTACTGTATGTGTTTTTAGACTGTGTCATAGAATTTTTATATAGTTCATAGGGGGTCAGCTTTATATGAAGATTGAGTTCTTCCCTGTTGGCACCCTATATGTGCAAATAAATAAATAAATAAACAAATAAAATATTAAACTTGAACTAAACAAACGATGTCAGGAGACCCATTTCTCAAACATCAAAACAAAGTCAGTACAAAACTAGAGCTAGTTTAATGTAGAACTAATAACTAAGCTCAGCTATTAAATCCCTGTAATTTAAGAAGTGAGAGGGCTTACTGGGGAATATTGGTCTGAGGTTGTAGCCACGCACAAACAACCAAAGGCCAGTATTCTCAAGTAGAGTTCATAGGAAGTGGGGTCAATAAGAAGTTTAAGCAAAGGTGAGGGATGATTTGGGAGTTGGGAGGAGGGGGGGTTGTCATCAGAATAATAATATTCACTATATCCAAATGTTCTTCTCCACTAATTCAGTTTCCACTCAGTGACCACAGAAGGCTAAGATATTGGATTAGACTAATACTCACAAAACTATCAACTACTAAAACTTTCTTGCACTGATACACTGTAGCTATGAGCTTCTAGTCACCCACTGACATTTGCCATTATTTTGATAATGCCTGTGATCATGTTACAGAAACATCTTGCACTGAAAACAGCCAATCAGAGCACTTGTTAAACCAGCTACAAATTAGGTATACAATCTTCAGATACATGTAATGATAAAACAGTTTATATCTTTACCTGGTTTCCAAACTCCCTGATGACTGCTTGTTAAAGAACTGTGATCTGAGGATGGGGATTCTTCTAGAATATCATAATCTGAATCAGCTGCATCATCCCCAACCCATATCATTCCATAATCAGCCAAAAAATCCTGGTGAAGAGAACAAATTATGAGTATGAAAGAGCTCAGATTGAATGTATGCAGATAGGCCCATCAGTAAGTCAATTCAATTCAATTCAATTCAATTCTTTATTTATTTACGCTACAAAGGATATCTAAATACAGTTTGTAAGGTAAAGAGATGACAATAATAAAGCATTAAGGAGTGTTAAGCGATTAAGGAATAAATTTATATGTGAGCGGTGTCCAAAGTAGCAAAAGCTTTCTAGATGGACACCGACATGGTCAAGTAAATGGCAGACATTAGAAATTAAATATTCAGCTAAGTTAGACTACATACGTTGTACTGGTATTATGTGTAACCAAAAGATGAAAACAGCAATATGAAATTAATTAACAGCAGCAGTGATAAAGTCAAGTTTGAGTAACCAGAGACTGTGATTTGAAGGACTCTTCAAACAACTACAAATGTAGGAAAATTACGTTTAACTGAGTACATTGTAAAGGGAGTATGCTGTTGAACTGTCCAGTTACCTCCATCTGGAAAACTTGAGTCTGTAGTCTCCTGCATTTTCTTTCCAAGTCTGTTATGGTATCAGAATTATAACCTATAACAAGATAAACAGAACAAACAGGCCAGATATAAAAGAACTAGCTGTACGTAATACAGGTGCAACTAATGGATAACTCAATGAATGCTATAAATTTCAAAATTACAAACTTGAGAGCATACAGCTGTATTACTGAAACTAGCAACTCCAGCGAGCATATAAAAATCAACTGTATTTTCTACTAGTGCACAAATTGTACAACATGACTAACAAACCTTGTTACAGATTCTTACCTCTTGCTTTCTGCAACAATTTGGCCTTTTCCTCCAGTATACGTATCTTCTTATCCTACAACGATCATGAAATAATAAAAGTTCATGTACAGCCTGTAAGCAAAGAGCCAAGACTTTGTTACATCACATACATGTACACTTCTGCTGCTTCCAATAATTAGCAATTAGATTATAAGCTCGAGATTTCTATGTTGTAGTTCATTTCTATCCTTGGTTCAGTTTTTATTTTCTTTTGTTCTTGTGTATGGTAATGTATAACAATGAGTACAAAACAAAGGATAATAAAAATTGAAATTGCGCATCCAGTTTTTTGAATACTCAATTAGATTCGCGGCGAAATGTCCAACCTACAATTTTTGGTTTAGGTAAGCCGAAAATAAAAAAATGTTTAGACAAAAATGTCGATAACCAAAAGGCGCTCAAAGCAATTTATTGTATTTGGAGTCGAACTCCGTTTGAAGTTTTAAATGCAGGAGAATTTTTGATCAGCCGCTAAGTGACTACGGTAAGCTTAAAAATGTGACACCTAATTGCAGATTACAATTGCAACATGAATGGAAGTCTCTCTCAGAATCATCTAATGATGGCTGCACTGAATAGCTCAGGTTGCTAAAACGTCACTCAACATACATGGGTGGTAATTTATTAATAATTTGTATACCATAATATAGCTTGACTATCTTTTCATTGAAATTGTGCGTGCCTTATGAGAGTATAAAGCACACAGATGACGTCATTTTCCGTATGTGCAGTTTCAAAATCATTGCAAACCTGGCATTTTTCACAATTCAAAAACTTAACTTCTCAATTAAAATAGTACAGTCATACCATAGAACTGACGAGACAAATTCTAAGTGATGCTTGTTTTAACTGAACGGTTGTAGCCTCCCGTTCAAAACAATTTTTACAACAAGACACAGTGTTGACGTAACATGTATGATCACTGACACCCACCAACCTAACTCTGAGGCAGACCAACAGGAAGCTGTACATGCAATGGAAAGATGCATCAACAGCACTGGTGCCTGGATGAAGCTGGATAAGTTGAAGTTGAACTCGGATAAGACAGAGATCATTCTAGTTCACTTGGCAGTTAAGGCCACAATTAGATAAGATTAGGTTTGACCATCTAAAGGTTGGTCATGTTGAAGTGCCAGTGGCGACCACTGCTGTATGAAAAATTTAAGAGCATGGTTCAACTGTAATCTCAGTAAGTCCACACAAATCAATAAGATTTGCCAGTCAGTTTATTGCAATCTCCATAATATCGGACAAATAGTCGTAAATTTTCAACATATGATACATCACATAGCACTAAAATATTGGTTCAAGTTGTTATTTTAATAATGGCTTGCATAGATTATTGTAATGACCCACTGTATAAGGTACCAGCCTGTCATTTGGCAAAGCTACAGAGTCTTGAAAACACTGCTGGATGCCTGATCACACATACACCTAGATTCCACCTCATATTGCCAATACTATTCACTCATCTTCATTGGCTGCCAGTCAAGTTTAGAATTAGTTATAAAACAGCAATATTAACTTTTAAGGTAATTCATTTTTCCACCCAGCATATTTATGTAATCTTATACAATTTAGACATAATTAACGCTATATTCATTACGCTCTATGAATGTACAGTGTAGGGGTGTTGCTTTAAGACCCTACATCAACATTTAAGTGTAGACTAGGGAATAGGGTTTTTCAGCATCTGCGCTGAAGACTTGGAATGTCCTGCCAGCAAACAATAGAAGTCAGACAGACCTTAACACCTTTAAATCTATGCTGAAGACTTATTGTATTAGGGAGGTGTTTAGTAATTTCTTATATTGGGTTTGCTTAGTAGTTTTTAACACGGTATTCATAATTAACTTAAAGATGTAAACATTGTAATATAGTTGTTAGGTTGTAATTCTTTCATATAACTTTGTTTTTATCATTTGAATTATATTATTAAGATAGCTAATAATTGTGATGTGCTTTTGTTCATATTTGGATGTAAAAGGTGCAATGTAAGCATAAAACACCATTCCACGCACGCAAGCTGAGAATAAAATTTGCTCAGTTTTCCCACAAATTGAAATGAATTTCTCTACAAATGTGGGAAAAACTATTAATATCATATTTAACAAATAAAAAAGCCTTAACCATGCTTTGTTCTGTTATTAAAGGTACTCAAGGAAGTGACAAGAACACTCAAGAAGTAGTTAATTAAAGCACTCACCTATGATTCATGCTTCTTCCTACTTCTTTTGTGCTCTCGGCACTTCCTTGTGTGCCTTATAACAGAACAATTAAGCGTGGTTACGGTTTTTTTAAATTTATTTTGTTAATTAATTACCAGCAAAATACCAGATGAACTTTTGCACAAAAACATGATACCGGTATCTTCACACATGAAAAGATCACAGTTGCTATCATAACATTAATAAATCATGCCTTTTGCAGTGAAAGTGAAATGGTTTGGTCCTTCATTGGTGTTTGTATGATTATAATATGGCCACTTGGAGATACGAAATTTCCCTTCAAGTGTTGAAAAATATTTCACTTGTTCGCGGTGCTCACTCGTGCACTTTAAGAGAAATTTCATATCTCTGCATGACCATGTAATATCCTTTATGTATTTACTATATATTGCACATACCATATAGTTTATATACCAAACATAAACACACAGTGGTTTACAATTCTTCTGAGGGGTGAGATTGGATGTCAGCATGTCAACTGGCACCACTGGCAGTGGCAATCAATCCATATTTGATCTCACCAACCCATGCATGAACGTGAAAGACAGATTAAATCAGAGATAGAGATACTGTAGACCACCACACCAGGAACTACAATGACATGACTGTACATCCCCTACTCTTTTCAAACAGTGTGCACTGTTCTTTAACACCCCACAAGTTATAAAATACAAGTGTTGTGAAACAGAACCTACATGTACATGCACTGTGATACATGTATTATTCGGACTCTATTGACTTCGATGTATCCATGTACATAAAAAAGGCCTTTGAACATATGGTTAATCGTTCTTTTCCAAGAAGATTAGAAAGTCTTAACCGTTTGTAGATGTTATTCCAAAGGCAGCACTTTCTTCTAAGTTATTTAAAGACCCCGAGTGTTGGTCCAGCTGGAGTTTTAAACCGTGACCTCATGTAGTCTACCAACTGATCATGAGCTAACCAATCAGTGGAAAAAATACCATCACTACTTAATAAATTATTAATAATGGCCACTATTAACATGCCATAAACTAAACTAGATTGTGAGAAGTGGGAAAAAGAGACATTACATGAGCTTTTGTAAGTCCCTCGACTGGGCACTTCTCATTTTCTGTTGTCTTCAGCGCACAAGCTTGACTAAAACTTAACTTAAAACCATGCTTGTAAATCAAAGACCTTCACCTAATATACCGTTTATAATATCTCAGTTATCTCTTTGTGCCACCTTATACAACACAGTGTCTGGTTAGTGTGATGGAAAATACACTTCACAATTGTGTTATTTCAGCTGAGGATAATTTAGATGCTGGTTGGCAATAGCCCAGTTTCAAGTTTGCCATGACCGCTGAATAAAAGTATTCACAACACATTTGTACAGGGTTAGCCTCGACCTAAAGTAAAATATTCACAAATACCGGTGGGAAGGACAGAGCTGTCCTCTGACCACAATACATGTACACTGTACATGAAATCCCTTCAAATCTACAAAGTTCGCAAACTAAACTGTAGCAATTCATGTTTTCCTTTCATCACATCTGTAGAACTCATATTAAATACTTACTGTAATTACACTGACATACATGTACAGCTGTACACCTGTACCTTTTCAAGCAGCTGTTGTTGGGCAGTCTTCAACTGCTGTTCTGCCTGCGTTAATCGAGACATCATGCTTCCAAGGAGATCACAATCTGATGGCACTATTCAAACCATAATAAAAAATAAACCATTTCTTAGAAATAGGTTACTGACAGTAATTTACTGCTCAAGTAATGTAAGATCATACAGGAAAGTTTAGAAGAAGCCTCCCTTTGACGAGTAAAACCATCAGGTGTTAGCAAATAAGTAAAATCGAAAAAGTTCCCCTCCGTGGTGAAAGGGTTAAGGAGATAGTTTTAAACCCTTTCACCACCAAAAGGCCTCACTTTGACAAGTAAAATCTATAAAGTCCCCCTTGGTAGTGAAAGGGTCGAGAAGGACAGCATGTGTTGTTGGACTGTCAATGAGTTGAAAATGAAATTAAAAGGAAATGCCCGACAGCAATTTTGACAAAATCATTGACTGTTACCTCAAGGTATGTCATTGTTTGTTAATATTAAAAGTTCACTTAAGGCTATTTCAATGCATAATTGCTTTAAACCAGTCTGTTAATACAGCTGAAATTGAAGGCTTGAGAGCATAACTGTGACATATTAAAATATGTTGCATTTAAGGGTTTTAAGGGTCAACTTTTGTATGTGAACTAATTTATGCTAGTCAAAAGAACATCGCTCCCTCATCAATTAAATAGAGTGTGTATTTCATAATTACGAAAATTTGGTTTATCAACGGAGTTGATAATATAAATTGACCACCGTACAGGGATTCGATTAGTTGACGTTTCGAGCGTTAGCCCTTCGTCGGAGCGAATCGAGGAATTGTGGGTTGTGTATGGTTTATATGCAGAAAATGGAGCTACGCTATTGGTGTTAACATAGTAACGTGAAAAACAGGAATAAATTAATTGAATGAAAAGCGCTCGTTGATACCGTGGGGATTAAGAGTGCCAATTTGAAAGATCAGTTTTTGCTCGAGATTTTTACGGCTTTCCGTGGTACCTTGATGTAGGGAAAGGCCGGAGATCGACATGTGTTGTTTGAAATGGTTAGGGAGATTAAAATGCCGAGCGACAGGTTTGGATGCGTCTTTGTCATCTTTCTCGACATCACGAAGATGTTCTCGGAATCGGTCACCTAGGTTGGTTACCATTTACACGGGAAAACCGGTTGGTCGACGGTTGCAGTAAATGGTACGCATCACATCCCCAGATGAAAATTTCCACGGAACGCGCGTGTTCCATTTACACAGACATTTCCAATGGTCAGGTTTACAGAGCGATCCAAGCCAAAAGCCCTGGAACTGGTAGAAATGAGCCAATGGAACGCACATTTCCATTTGGAAATTCAGTTTGGGAATTTTGGACTACCTTTCAAGAAATTCCGTTTTCCCCGGAAATTTTCCATTTGGGAAGACCAAAATAGGCTTTCCATTTACATTCAAACCGCAATTTCCGGATTTCTTTGGTAAATGGTAAACAACCCTAGTCGTCTTCCTGTTTCGCCGATGTATAACTTTTTGCATAATGTGCAGGTTATGCAATAGATAACATTTGCAGAGGTACACGTGAAACGATCAGTGATCTTAACAGATCGCTTAGGGCCCGATATTTTGTCAGTGTTTTGAATGAAAGGACAAGTTTTGCATCGCGAGCGCGCGCATTTAAAAGTGCCAGGTTGTTCAGTCGTTTTGAATGCGCTTTTAACTAGAAAGTTACCTACATTTTTTTTTGTCGCGTTTGAATGAAATCAGCGGTGGTTCCGAAAAGATTCCAGCAGTTTCTGGATCATTTTGCAGTATCTTAAGGTTATTAAGAATGATGGCTTTAACTGGGTTATTATGCGGGTGAAATGTGAGGGTGAATGGAATTCTGTCATTCTTTTCCTTTTGTGACGTCTGTAGTGCTGACTGTTGATCAATCTACTGAGCGCGGTGATGGCCCGATTGAACTACAGAATCAGGATAGCCACGTTTCTCGAAGAAATGGCACATTTCCTCTGATTTGTTGGAAAAATCAGAGTCATCACTACATAGACGTCGAAGTCTAAGAAATTGAGAATAGGGAATGGCGTTTTTGACATGAGATGGATGTGAAGATGAATACAACAAATAACTGTGAGAATCGGTGGGTTTGTAGTGCACACTGGTACATAAACCGTTGCCGCTGATAAAAACTTTGATATCAAGAAAGGCCAGTGAAGTTTCCGAAATTTCCCAGGTATATTTTAGAGCCGGATGAAAGGAATTAACGGCGGTTATAAATTGATTGATTTCCTCCTTGCTAGACGAAATTGCGCCGATACAGTCAGCACTACAGACGTCACAAAAGGAAAAGAATGACAGAATTCCATTCACCCTCACATTTCACCCGCATAATAACCCAGTTAAAGCCATCATTCTTAATAACTTTAAGATACTGCAAAATGATCCAGAAACTGCTGGAATCTTTTCGGAACCACCACTGATTCATTCAAACGCGACAAAAATGTAGGTAACTTTCTAGTTAAAAGCGCATTCAAAACGACTGAACAACCTGGCACTTTTAAATGCGCGCGCTCGCGATGCAAAACTTGTCCTTTCATTCAAAACACTGACAAAATATCAGGCCCTAAGCGATCTGTTAAGATCACTGATCGTTTCACGTGTACCTCCGCAAATGTTATCTATTGCATAACCTGCACATTATGCAAAAGTTATACATCGGCGAAACAGGAAGACGACTAGGTGACCGATTCCAAGAACATCTTCATGATGTCGAGAAAGATGACAAAGATGCATCCAAACCTGTCGCTCGCATTTTAATCTCCCTAACCATTTCAAACAACACATGTCGATCTCCGGCCTTTCCCTACATCAAGGTACCACGGAAAGCCGTAAAAATCTCGAGCAAAAACTGATCTTTCAAATTGGCACTCTTAATCCCCACGGTATCAACGAGGTGCAGCCCTACCCATCAACGAGCGCTTTTCATTCAATTAATTTATTCCTGTTTTTCACGTTACCATGTTAACACCAATAGCGTAGCTCCATTTTCTGCATATAAACCATACACAACCCACAATTCCTCGATTTGCTCCGACGAAGGGCTAACGCTTGAAACGTCAGATAATCGAATCCCTGTACGGTGGTCAATTTATATTATCAACTCCGTTGATAAACCAAATTTTCGTGTTTCACTCCCCCATCCACGCAGCACCACAGTTTCTTTAGAAACTAATCCCCTTTATTTCATAATTACTTGGGCTTCGTAGAATGCCCAAGGTTAAAAGTGCCGTCCATTCTTCTCTTTATTCTTCTTTGTCAAGTTTCATCCACAAAGCTCACTTCCGGTGTTTCTGTGCAAGTGCTAACTAATAACAACTCACAGCAGCAAGAATGATGCCTGTTGTCACATATCGGAAAATGTCGATTTGCCTTGTGTCTTTGAAGTCTGAACACCTAATATGTTAAGAGAAGTGTCTATACGAACGTTTGCAAGTTCAACTGCAAGAAGAAAGCTTTTAACATAACCAATCTTGACTCCAGATGGACTGCCGTGTTTCCCCGGGTCCACTCCATTGAGATGTACATTTTGTTGAATACATGTAACTCAAGTACGGGATATCACACACCCCTGAGACTTTGACAGGTAGTCACTGTTTCCTATTGCCTGTTGCTACAGATAGCAAGGATGGAAATTGATTGAAACTTTTTGATGCTACAGTGTACATCTTCAAAAAATCCTCAATAAATTGATTATGGTTGGCCTTCTCTGATAAAATTCATTTGATATCTTTGTCTTAGCTTTATAGATGAAGCATTCTGTTTATGAGTAAAGCCTCAAAGTAATGGTTTTAGCACAGAATTGAGACCTAAAACAGCAAAATCCTCAAGACACTGCCCGTTTAAAATGCTTCATAAAATCTTTTTAAGGTAAGATCTAACCATTTGCTGAGCTTGAAGACTTGGGTACTGGTAATTTTGACAGCCCATCTTTTTTCAGCAAAGAACTGGGCAGGTCATCTGAAAAAAATGTAAGTTGCAAAATTACTTAATTCTGAAATGTTAATCTCAGGTACATTTAGCATGTACTTGTAAATAATTTATTGTCATCAGATGAAAAAAGACTGATATTGTGCAAGAAGCAGCAGTTGGGCTGAACCTGATTTAACTACTGTACATGTACATGAACACTGTACCTGTATATGTAAATAATTGTCTGAGGTCTTTGCAACAGAAAATATCTTAAGCATCTTAATCTTTACAAAGTAGCTGGCATCATTATAAAATTGTGTTCACTGACAGTTGTTATGGTTGCTGGAAATTAATACAGCTGTACAATTCAATTTTACAATTAAGCTTTCAAGTAAATCAAATTATGATTACTGCTTGATTTGACATATCACAGTTCCTGTCTCTAAATTAATTAATAGATTTATTTTACAAATGTACGTCTATCCCATCTTTCATCCTCAACTGATAATCATCAATCTGGTAATTACTACAACCCAAGACTGCCTGGTGATACAGGCTATCAAATAATATCAGCCTGACCGGTTAGCTCAGTTGGTAGAGTACCAGACTACCGTGCAGGAGGTCATGGGTTCAAACTCCGGCCAGACCAACACTCAGGGTCTTTAAATAATTTAGGAGAAAGTGCTACCTTTGTAATTATATCTGCAAATGATTCTAAAGACTTTCTTAAGTCTTCTTGGATAAGGACGATAAACTGTAGGTCCCGTCTCACAACACTTATTCCTAATACATGTAACCTGTGGGACATTAAAGAACCCACACTGTTTGAAAAGAGTAGGGGACGTAGTTCCCGGTGTGGTGGCCCACCTCTATCTTTCATCTAACATTCATTTGTGGGTTGGTGTGGGTGGGTGAGATCAAATATGGACTGATTATAGCAGCTGCCAGAGGTGCCTTTACAGGCTGACGTCCGAATCTCACCCTAGGGAAGAATTGTAAACTGCCATGATACTATGTGATATGTGTGGTTATATAAATCCATTGTCATCCATAATAATTATGTAAACCTTGTAAGTAATGGTGCTGGATATAGCTGCATTGTAAAAGCTAGACGTATAAACAGCATCATTATTCCGACTTTGTATGTGCAAACTTTCTTAAGTTTATTTTAATGTAGAAATTGTTGTAGGTAAAAATGAAATTCAGGTAAAAATGGTTTTACCAGGTCAAAAGGGGTGAAAATGAGATTCTTTTGTCTTCTAATCCTAATTATTCATGATTTTTTACCTAAAACATAGACACCTTAAGTTCACGTTACCTGGACCATTCACTGGATTCCTAAAAGGTACTTGCATCTGTCTGCAATGAAAGAAAGTGTAAATTATATATATTAAGTCAAGTTCAGTGCATAAAATAAGCAACTAAATGGTAGAAATACTGTCTATTAAAATAAGTACTTTGAATGTACACTGTAGTTACATGTAAAGTAAGTATTATGTAAGAGACTGTATGAGCTACTTTGAATAATACTTTTTATATCTAAAGATAATTTTTTTTAACCCTTTCACTGCCAAGGGCGACTTTATAGATTTCACTCTGTCCAACGCCAGACGATTCTACTTATCAAAGGGAGACCTCTTGGCAGTGATTCAAGAGTTAAAAACTATCTCCTTAAGCCTTTCACTGCCAAGGGTGCCTTTATAGATTTTACTCTGTCCAATGCCAGACAATTCTACTCGTCAAAGGGAGACCTCTTGGCAGTGAAAGGGTTAATAATATCACTATGAAGTGACCTAAATATTTTCAGCACTTATTATAAAGCTGCAGATGGCCACGGTGGGACTGGCTGTACCAACTGGTGCTTTTACTTGTAGGTTCTTCTCAGCTTGTTTCTCAAACATCATCAGTTGCAGGCAAAAATTAAATCCTGGTAAAAAAATGTTTTCACCTAGGTTAAATATCTATTTCCTAAATGGCTCCTAGCCCTAATGATGAATAATTAGGGCTGGAAGACAAAGGGAAGTATACATAATTAATGTATGGGTCTGTGTGGAAACTGAATGAGGTACACATGTATACCTGTTAGTGGGGACTGATGTCACTCATTCGATCCACCACGTGTAACCTTTTACCGAAATGGACTGGCAATGAGTTGACCCCCACAGATTTTGCGCAGATCATTTACAGTACCTGCATTGTTGTTCCATCGTGCGTTTGTCAATTGCATAAAAAAACTGGTATACATGTAATTTTCTTTGTCAATTAATTTTAGTATGTTAAAACAAGCCATATTCATCTGCAGAACTACAGGTATTAATTGGGGTGATGCATGATTTAGTATATTGCCAAGAGGAGAACAATGTTCTATGAGTTTGTCAGCATTACTGTACAATCTTGAACATGTTTGCCCAGTTTATTGATATGTTGTTCACATGAGGTAGATGATGTCTTGTGTAATAGCGGCAGCTATTTGAATGCCCTGAAGAGTGGAAAAATTGCTGACGCTCAAACCCTGGTAGTTAAAGCAACCTTCCTTGAGTTCTGTTTTTCATGGACCTGAGAGAGCAGTTGGAATACTTTGACTTCATATGCAGTTGTACATAGGGTTTTCCTCTTCAAATGAA
This sequence comes from Pachyseris speciosa, assembly GCA_016490735.1. Lineage (NCBI taxonomy): Eukaryota > Metazoa > Cnidaria > Anthozoa > Scleractinia > Pachyseridae > Pachyseris > Pachyseris speciosa. Next base: position 849,873 of record JAEMWC010000140.1, on the reverse strand, counting down.
GTTGCAGTCAACTTGAGCTAAGGTGAAAATTATTACTGAACAACAGCAATCCTTCCAGCACACCTGTCGACGACTGGGATGTTCACAGGCAGCAAAAATCACCAGTTGTCGGCCAAAAAGGAGAACCCTGTGTATAACTAAGTGAGCTAAAGCTGATTTATCAAACTAGCTCGAAAATTACAAAACGATAAAGAAACATTAACAAGTACTACAATGTACCTTACCTTCTGCAGATTATTATAGACATGGTGCAATGGAGGAATAAAAAGCTTGAGCAGTTAATTTTAGAGCTAAAAGTGAGGAATTTGTGTGCCTAAGTCTGAACCAGTGTATCTCAAGACAAAAATTGGCATGCAAACAAAATTGCTTTTCAGTATAGAAAATACATGTATGTTGCATTTTGCAAAATAAGAAAGCCTGTACCTTCCCTGCTAGGAGAGGCCTATTTTCCTTGTATTCAGCTTGCAGGAGAAAAGAGAAGCTGAATACAAGGAAAAGAGGCCTCTGCTAGCATGGACGTCTGTGCTGTGGTGACCCCCAACATTCCTTGCATGACATTTCTAGAACATTCTTGCATTATCGCATGACATTCAGTTCTTAGAGGGGGATTTGGCTATTCCTTCGCATTGTAAACATGTGCTCTTTAGGCTGGCTGTTGTGGTTTGAGTGTTCTGTTGTTAGTAGTCGAATAAAGAAGATTAAGTCCTGTTAGTGTTTGTCTATTGTGAACACTAAATTGGTGACCCCGACGTGACCATGCCCGACGAAGCTCCCATTCCAACACAACCAACCGCTGTCGCTAGCGCTGTTTCGCTGAAACTACCGGATTTCTGGCCGTCCGACCCCAAGCTTTGGTTCGCACAAGCTGAAGCGTTGTTCGCAGCTCAAAATATCACTCAGGAGAAGACAAAGTTTGGTCATGTGGTTCGCATTCTCCCCGCCCAATATGCCTCAGAAGTACGTGACATTATTCTGCGACCGCCAGAAGCTCCTTATACAGCACTGAAAACCGAATTACAAAACCGTGTCTTCCCTTCAAAACGACAATGCTTAAAGCAGCTTCTTCACGTGGAAGACCTTGGGGAGGATGGAAAGCCATCACAACTATTATGGCATATGTTGAAGCTTCGCAGAGGTACAGTCACAGACGCTGCCAATGATGAGATTTTTCATGAGCTTTTCCTGCAGAAACTTCCACTCACCGTTCGCATGGCCCTTGCGGTGCACAAAGGTGCCAGCCTCAGTGAGCTCGCCGACATGGCGGACAACATGGCGGAAGTCCAAGGTCCTCAAGCACCGGTTTATCAACTCCAGCACCCTGGCGATTCTGAAATTACCGCCATTAAAACCGAGCTACAAAAGATCTGGAAAACATTGCAGTCGCCTACACCAGTGCGTGAACCACCACAGTCTCGCTCCCAACCCGATATTTGTTGGTACCACAAGCGATTTGGCGCGAAAGCTTTGAAATGCCGTGAACCTTGCAAGTTTCAACAGCCACAAGGAAACTTGACTGCCAGTCGGTGAATGCAGCCCACGTGACTGGCACCTCTCCCCTCCTTTCGACTTTATGACAAGAACACTAAACTGAATTTTTTAATTGACACAGGAGCTGCACTTAGTGTTCTCCCGGCTGGACGATCAGATCGCTTCAAGAAAGGTGACATCATCTTGCAAGCTGCAAATAACTCTATCATTAACACTTACGGTTCTCAACAGTTAATCCTCGATTTTGGGCTCCCACGCCCACTAACCTGGCGATTTCTAGTAGCTGATGTGTCTCAACCCATTATCGGCGCTGACTTTCTGTTGCAACACAAATTGTTGGTGGACCTGGACAGACGGCGCCTAATTGACACTAGGAATGGGACATGTGTCGAAGCAGAATCTTCACCATGCCCCACTCCTCACCTCAATCTTCTTTCTGTGCCACCATCCACCAGTGATCCTTTCACACGACTTCTGGATGAGTTCCCGTTATTGACAACCCTTGCACCAGTGATACCCCTATCAGACATGGTGTCTCCCATCACATTGTCACCGAAGGCTGACCCATCTTTGCACGATCGTGACGTCTTTCCCCAGAAAAATTAGTTGCTGCCAAAGCTGAGTTCAACAAACTCCTCGACATGGGAATTGTGCACCCATCCTCCAGCACATGGGCCTCTCCACTCCACATGGCCCCAAAAGGCAATGGTGAATGGTGCCCATGTGGGGACTACCGCAGGCTGAATGACATCACAACTGCTGATCGCTACCCCATTCCGCATATTTAGGATTTTGCATCCAATTTGGCTGGTAAAACCATCTTTTCCAAGATCGACTTGGTTCGCGCCTACCATCAGATCCCTGTTACTGAGGATGACATTGCTAAGACGGCCATTATAACCCCATTTGGTCTGTATGAGTTCTGCCGCATGCCCTTTGGCTTACGAAATGCTGCCCAGACCTTTCAGCGGTTCATTGACCATGTCTGTCATGACCTAGACTTTGTCTTCATCTACCTGGATGACATCTTGATCGCTAGCTCCTCCCTAGATGAGCACTTTCAACACCTTCGCACCCTCTTTCAGCGCTTATCTGACCATGGCCTTGTCATCAACCCAGCAAAATGCACATTTGGCAAGTCAGAAGTGAACTTCTTGAGCCACACCATTAGCGCAGCTGGTATCCAACCCCACATTACCCGTGTTGAAGCGGTTCGCATGTTTCCAGTTCCCCAAGACAAGAGAGCACTGCACCAGTTTGTTGGCCTCATCAATTACTATCACCGCTTTGTCCCTGGTTGTGCCGAGATCTTACAACCTCTTCACCTGGCGCTGGCAGATGACAGTTTCAAATGGACTGCCTCCTGTCAGTAAGCATTCAAAGCAGCCAAAATGGCTTTGTCAGAGGCTGTGATGTTGGTCCACCCTCAGCCGCATGCTGCCACCTGCATTACGACAGATGCATCAAACCGTGCTGTTGGAGCAGTGCTTGAACAGTTCATTAATTGGCAATGGAAACCTATCTCTTTCTTTTCGAAGAAGTTGAGCCCTGCGGAACTGAAATACAGTGCTTTTGATCGTGAACTGTTGGCTGCTTACCTCGCTGTCCAACATTTCCAGTATTTTGTTGAGGGCCATGTTTTCCATATCAACACCGACCACAAGCCTCTTACCTTTGCGCTTCACTCCAGTGCCGACCGGCATTCACCAGGGCAGTCCCGGCATCTGGCTTTTATCTCAGAGTTCATGATAGACCTCCGCCATATCGAGGGTCAAGCTAATCGTGTCGCTGATGCGCTGTCACGCAACATCCTTGCCCTGGAACAATCCCCAATCAACCTTGACACCTTTGCTTCCGCCCAAGACCAAGATGAGGAGCTCCTTAATCCTTCCACCTCCCCCAGTTCATTGAAGCTCGCACAAGTACCTCTTTCGCACTCCGGGCGGACTCTTCTTTGTGATATCTCCCAAGGTCGTCCCCGTCCACTGGTGCCCTCGGTGATGCGTCGAGCCATCTTTGACAAACTGCACTCTTTGTCTCATCCTGGCATCAAGGCCTCTCATGGTCTGATATTCAAACGGTACGTCTGGCCCAATATGAAGCAAGATAATATTGCCTGCTGGACCCGTACTTGCCATGACTGTCAGCAGTCAAAAGTGCAACGGCATGTTAAAGCCCTGCTGAAGGCCTTCACCCCATCCAAACCTGTCGTTTCGATAGTATTCATGTGGACATTGTTGGGCCCTTACCTTCATCTAAAGGCTACACTTACCTGTTTACTTGCATTGACCATTACAACCGCTGGCCCGAGGCAATTCCCATGGTTGATGCCACCACTGAGTCCTGCACTTCAGCTCTCCTAACAGGCTGGATCTCACAGTTTGGTGTTCCAATGACAATCACCACTGATCAGGGACAGCAGTTCAAGTCTGACCTTTGGCATTCACTCATGAACCTCCTTGGCGCTACACGCCTCCGCATCACAGCGTACCACCCACAGGCAAAATAATGGTTTTGTCGAGAGGTTCCACAGACACCTTAAAACAGGCCTGAAAGCACATCTGGCAGGTAGTAACTGGGTCGATGACCTCCCTATTGTCCTCCTTGGAATTTGTGCAACTCTCAAGGAAGACCTGTCATGTACTTCAGCAGAAATGGTATATGGCACAACCCTCTGTCTGCCAGGAGACTTCTTCTCTTCCCCTACGATCGAGGACCCATCCTCCTTTGTGTCTAGACTGTGGTCTTCAATGCAGCATCTCCAGTTTGTTGCCACCAGATGGCATGGCCGTCATGCTGTTTATCTCCCTGCTGATCTCCATACAGCCACCCACACGTATGTGCGGCGTGACAGCCACAAACCTCCACTTACGCGCCCCTACGATGGACCCTTCTGGGTTCTCCGCCATTCCGACAAGCACTTTTCTTTGGACATCAATGGCAAGACCAAGGAAATCACTGTTGACCGTCTAAAGCCTGCTAAGCTGATTGGAGATCCTGGTACTGTTGAGCTTCCAGCTGCAGTTTCTGCTCCACATTCTCCAACACCCCCAGCTCCTCGAGAGAACACTAGCACTCCAAATCAAGTTCCCTCTCACCCACCCACCACGACCCGGGCAGGCCACTTAAGTCGTCAACCAGCACACCTCTCCGATTACCTCTGACTGGTAGGGGGGTACTGTGGTGACCCTCAACATTCCTTGCATGACATTTCTAGAACATCCTTGCATTATCGCATGACATTCAGTTCTTAGAGGGGGATTTAGCTATTCCTTCGCATTGTAAACATGTGCTCTTTAGGCAAGCTGTTGTGGTTCAAGTGTTCTGTTGTTAGTAGAATAAAGAAGATTAAGTCTTGTTAGTGTTCGTCTATTGTGAACACTAAAGTACAGGGGTTTCAATAAGTTTTTAAATAGCCGTCTAAGCTAACTAAAGTAGGCGGCGAGCTGATTAATTTTTTTAATAATTTGAGTGAGAATATGGAGAAAGTAGGCAGCGGAAAGAGGTACATTCTGACAAAGTAGGTGGCGATTTTTGCCGGTTGCTGGCTTCTAATGAAACCCCTGAAAGTACCTTGTTTCCTAAAATTATTAGGGTAACTTCCATTCAACTCCCAGGTATCATATCCAAGGTATTAATTTTGATATCTCATAACATACATGTATACCTCCCAACTCTCATGCATTATGTGCAAGTCTCACACCTGTGGACCAAAGACGTTGATCTCGCGCATTGAGGACAATTTCTCACGCCTGACTTAGAAATCCAGATGACTTGTCCTTTAACACATTAACAACAAAAATTCAATTCAATATTCCCCGTAAATGTTCCAACAAACGGCGCTTAATGTTGAGTCCAAGTCCTTAATAACATGCTAAGATGTTGCATTTCAGTTTACATTTGAAGGACTGGAAACGAACTTAACCCTTTGACTCCCAAAGACGCCAATTGGCGTATAATATAGCGCTTTTGCTTTTGATTTATTTCTTGTTTAAATTTTGTCACAAAGACATAATAATGTGCAAATAGCACTAAATGGTGCTTTTTGCAATTATCAAATCCAAAAAACCGATAACAATACCCAAATTCCGCTGCATAGCACAGTTTTTTTGGCAGCAAAGCCCAAAATGCCAGTCTTTTGACCAAAGAACAACACCAAAAATTACACATTTTCGTGGTCAACTTTTTAATGAAAAACATTGCCCAAAAATCAAAATTCTACATTTACAGCAAACCTTAAGGCCAGCCCTTGGCATCTGGAGGGAAATTGTCCTCTCACTTTTTCCGCAAGCCACGCCTTAGCCATTTTATTGGAGCCAACCTCGCGTATCTCAAGTTGTCTTGTTCACGCCCCAAAAGAATTCTGGGAACGTCAACTATTCCAGGAACATAGAACCCTTCCATTTCCTATTTCCAAGTTTTTTTGTAAGTGTCGGGCCACCCAGTACTACCAGGAAAATATGACGTCGATTGAACTTTTTAGCAGTCAAAACTAGCCCAAATTGCCTTGGTAGGCCCTGGAATCCTTCCACAAAGTTAGCAGAGAGACAGCTTCGGCCTTCCACCGCCATATTGGCTACGAAGCAGATTTAGCGTCTCATTCAGCAAGAAACCGTCTCTCACCTCTGGCTTCTTTCAAAGGCTTGCCTTTACCCACATTCCAGCTTAAGGATGCCAGCCTGGGGGCCTTTGTGGAGGAAAATGGCTCGAAAAAACCTCATAAAGCGGCAAATTTACCACAATCAAGCTTGTTGACTCGGTAAACGAACAACAGCCGCTAATGTGCGTGACGTCACACCTTTAGAGTGAGCCCACAGTGAAACCAGCCCGCTGTTATTTCCATCGCAACTCCTTAAATGGAGAAGATTAGTCCTCCAGACTAATTATCACTAAAAATTTACTAAACAAAATGCAATAAATTGGTAGTCAAAGGGTTAAACAGCTTCAGAAATGTTCGAAAGTCATCGGTCGGGGAAACATCTTCGGACATGTTCGGTAGCATTCGGAAGTTTTCGAGAAATCGTTGAAAGTCGCTAGGATTTCGGTCACGAGGATACGAAAATCTCACGCATTTGACTCGGAAGAAGTTGGTAGGTACATACGTGTAATTTGCATTCACGGGCTGGCCCCTAGGGTTCTTTGATTTTAAAATTAATGGTAAGCTTACATGATTATTTTCATGAGTTGCGAGAGTCTTCCACATTTATACCACTTTGATCACGCAGACGTTCCAAGGCATCATTTGCAATTTTCAGGAAAGGCAGATATTCAACCCACATCCAACAATGGCAAACTTATTAAAAACGCTTAGCAACCAAAAATATTATATTAACGAGCTGAAATTAGAAGTTTTTTGTTTGTATGATGTTACCTAGGATCCAATGGATTTCTTTTGCCTTTCTTCAGGCTAGAAATGGGGGAGCTCATTTTCCTCAAGATCCCTCAATATTCTCAGTAAATTTCAATGTCCACCACCTTCGTTTTAGCTTCATTTTGCCGGGAACTTTTTGCCGGACAAAAGACACAAATTCCAAAATGTCCGCCAAGAATTAGTCACCAGTCTCTCTCTGGGGAGCGTTCAGCGCACAGCAAGGAACGCCTTGAAGTAAACACATGATAGCTGCGTGCTATTTGCATTTGCCGGTGGCACAGGTAATCATTAGATGTGAGCGATACCAAATCGGCTGGGCCTCGAGAGGGAAGAGACTTTTGAAAGGCTAAATATGGCATCCAAAAAGGATGCGGGAGCAGGTGGTATTCTGCTGACGCCGTTGCTCGGTTTGAAGTCGAGAAAAAGCGACAAAGACAGTTCTTCCGCGCTCCTTGCCCCGTTACCTTCAGTGTCTTACCTTCCTTCAAGATCGTCTAAAAATCTCTTGGGATTGGAAAGAGAGAGTGTGGAAAATACAACAGTATCATTGCATCAGGTAATGTTAACAATATTTATTCAAGTGGCGTTGAAATTTACCGCAATGTTTGACTTCTGAAGGGAACGCATTAGCTTAGACTTATTCTTTATGCTCTTATGAAAATTTTACTGGACATTCTACTCTGGGTTTTGATGGATTTAATTCTTCGATCGCACCAACGTTAACGCTCTGTGGATTGCGCAGCCCGAGGCAGAGAAATATATCATTTCAAGATATCAACTGCAAAGAATTACTGTAACTTAACTTCCTTCTCGAAAAATTAGTTTTTGAATAACAGTCCCCGATATTTAATTTGCATGCGCGCGGGCGGGAAAGATTTAACAAGACTAGTAATAAGATAAGAAGTTGATTTAACCGTGCACTTTTGCAGAAATCTACTGGTGCGTGCACTATGCACTTTTATAAAAACTAATTTACGTAATTGTTTTCAACTCTCTAGATTTTTAATCATAATATTTCATAACATTTATTAAATTAAGGTCATGATATAACTCGTTTCTGTTGCGTTCACTTACACGTAAAGAACGACCGTGATAGAAAATTTTTCCAAATAAAATAAAATGAATTTTGATAAAAAGTGTTTCAAAATATGCACCAGAAAACTTATATATTTTTCATAAGGACCTCTTGAAGTGTTCTTCTATTATATATAATTATATGTGATATTTTGTTTTATTTAGCTGTGCTAGCAGCATAGTGCAAATAAGGAATAGAAATAACCAGTACTATATTTACACTGACCCAGATGGCTTTAGCTGTGAAAGTAGGTTTTTCTTTCAGTTTCCAAATGTGTTGATAACAAGCTTAAGCTGAGTTTACTTAGCCCTAAGTGCATGCGAATGTATTAGTGTGCTTCTGCATCAGGAAAAGGTCCTGAATTCAATAGCCAATATGTATGTTGCAGGTTAAAAATTGAATTCAGATCAATATTTTTAAAACCTAGGTTGAATCTCAATTCCCTTGTCTCCTACATAATTAGAACCACGAAACAAAGGGAACTGAGATTTAACCTACGCTTAATTTTTACCTGCAACACCCCGATTACAAAGGTGAATTTGATGAACATGATTTACATTGTAGCAAAATGTCCCACAAAATTTTTGCCAGGATTATATACCTTTAAAAAATTTGCCATTGAGATATAAATACTGGTTTTAGTCTTTCCATGAGCTGATTTAATTTACTATTACACTCCCAAATATTTCTTTTGTTTTTTGAACAGGCAGCCCGAGATGGAAAACGTGAACTTGTGGAGAGAAGACTTGAGAAATTGGGTAAAGGAAACAAAAAGATCAACAAGAGGGATCCGGAAAACACAACGGCACTGCATTATGCTGTGCGCTACAACCATCTACATATTGTTAAGTTACTGTTGGATTATGGTGCAGGTAAGAAACATTAACCACCAAAGCCTTGTAGCACATGTGAATTCTCGAGGTTGCTTACTTGTTAGGGACTGGTGTTTATGTTGTGGGTCAATTTTTTCTCCAAAAGCAAAGCGAGAAAAAAAATTAAACCAGAGATAAAAATTGAACCACAACTTATACATTTTGAAGCTAAGGATGAGGGCATAATCATCTCATTTATTATTTATTTTTTTTTTGTGTGCTCCAAGTTGCTTAGTACACTTTGTGTCTATTAATTTGTATTTATCACTGTGGATTGATCAGTCTGAACTGCAGTCTTTGGTAAATCAATCCTGGCCCTTCACAATTTTGCCGCTTACATGCACATCAAAATATAGTGGGATCAAATCATTGTAGAATCAGTATACAGCTGTACATAATGGAACTGAAATAATGTGAATGGCCCCTTAATTCTGTACACATTTGCCTGTATCATGACCATTACCGCTACCCCCTTATTATTATTACAGTTAACTTAGTAAATATTGTTATCTTTATCAGTTGTTGTTGTTGTTGTTGTTTTTTCTTTTTTGCCATTTTGCCCATCACTTTTAGAGACATTCCTTGTGCAGTACTAAATGGTATCGTGTGGATAAATATAAAGAAGCAATATACACTTCATAAGCTTCATAAGGCTTAAACTGGTCATTGTAGATTTTAAACCCCGCCTGCATTGGACATGTTATTTAAAATATTTATTTCTTTGCTATCATTGATAGATATTGAGGCAAAGGGGGAAGATGATGCCACTCCCCTTCACTATTCTGCCAGATTCCGTCCAGTACCAAGAGCTTTTGGTGGGTCTGCACGGCCAACACCTCAAGTCACACCCAGCCCCAGCTTCGAAAACTTGACTGATAGTGGTTTGACACTAAAGAAAGACCAAGACAAGAAGAAAGAGGGAGGAACTGGAAGCTTTGGCAAAGGATCAAAGACTCGTTTACTTAGCACTGCTTTGGGAAATAAATTGTTTAGCAAAGATTTCTTGTCTGTAGAAAAAAGAAACTCTAATTGGTTTGCACTTAAAGACCAGTCGTCTATTTCTGGAGAGACTATGATTTTGTATCTGCTGTCACAGAAAGCCAATGTAAATGCCCGTGACAGTTATGGCTCCACTCCACTACATTACGCAGTTGCAAAAGGAAATCCTGATGCTGTTGATGAGCTTTTAACTCATCCAGGAATTGATATAGAGGTAAAGAAATCCACATGACTTAGTTATTTAACTGAACTTTTGACATCTGTAGTGTATTTAATATTATTATAACAGGTTAGTTTAACTTATGACTTGGTTTGTTTTTAAACCTCCAGGCAAAATAGGCAAAATGGTATCTTCCTGTACTGTGCAACATGCACCTGTGTTTAACAAATATGTAGATTCCATTTGGCTGTGTGTGTGTGTGCATGTACTCTGATAATGCAGGGATGATGTCAAAACATGGTAACAACAAAGAAGTATGCTATAAGCTGCAAGCGAGTAGTGTGACTCATGTTTGTACCACATTTTGGTGTCCTCTGACATCTGTGTGTTATCTGACAGCACACACCTGTGGCTAAATTGAATCTTTCTATTTATTTTATACATTGGTGTCAAATGATATCATTCATGCATCTACTTTAATTGTAAGCTCCTCTTAGGCTAATCAGAATGGAGGTTTACATTACCCATTGTGCATGGAACAATGCTTTCAACACAGAATTGAACAATTATTAGATAGCTAATGATTGGCTGATAGTTTGTGAGGGACAAAGGTCCCAAGCCAACTGTCAAAGTCAATAGAGACCAAGAGAGAAACATCCATCATTTTGGTATGATTAATGATACATTTTTGTCAGCAATTATAACCTGGTTTATATTTAGCAATGCAGTTGGTCTTTGAGAACACTCTACCAGGCCATGTAATGAAAAAAAAATTACAATGTTCTCAAATTGGCAGGGTCAATCAGACTGTGACTTTGATTAGTTTATAGTCAGTCACTGGGTCACTGAAAGCTCCCAGTAGATACATGTAGCAGGTAAAGGAGCTACAGTAAGTAATATTATATAGAGCGTAGGATTAGCCAATTCCAAGTTCTTCCATTATAGCATCCCATCCATGTACACTGTACATACCATGCTACTCAATCTGTTCAATGTTGTTTGTTTGTTGTTTGTCTTGATTTTTTTCTCACTGTTTACACTTTGTTAGGCTAAGGATAAGACTCAGATGACACCTCTGCATGTGGCATCAAGCCAAGGTTCTCTTTCTGTTGCTAAATGTCTGATCAGTGCTGGAGCAAACTTGAGAAGTTTGGATGAAGAACAGATGACACCTTTGCACTTTGCTTGCATGGAAGGAAGCCTTGAAGTTGCCAAGCTCCTTTTTGAAACAGGTATGCAGAGTTGAGTGTGCATGTACACTCTATGTGTAAATGTATTTATTTAAGTTGGTAGTGCTCAGCTTGTGAAAAAACCTCATAGGATCTTCGAAGATCTTCAGAGAACGGCAGAGATCCTTAAAACAAGTATCTTTGAAGGTTCCTTAAAGGATTTTTGAAACATTTTCAAAGATCTTTCATCAGTGATGAGACGGGGGTGGGTTAATTCAGTCAATCTACCTATTTCACTGAGATGTTCATTATCAAATGGATTAGTGAAATTAATTCATGAGGGCTACACTTGAAGCAATAATTATTCTCTAAGGCTTCTCAACCATGGTTGATGTTTCTTTTGCTTGCAAAATGTTGTTGATGACATTTTTTTTCTCTGACCATTGGCTGACAAAGTGGAGGTTGCCAAAAACTAAGTGCAGCTTGCTTACAAAAGTAGCGGCCACTTGTAAGGCAGTGCAATATGTATAGTTTAATAAATGAGCAGTAGTGTTTAATTTAAAACACAAGGCTGCAGCCTCATGCTTTAAGGCTTGATAAAACACGAACAGCTTCGAAAACTACCATTGTATATCTATCCATTCTTACACTAATATTTAGATCTTGGCTATTTTGGCCTAGAAAATCGGATGTAAAATTAAGTGGTATATATGTATATCAGATATACATGTAAAGACACTCATTAAACATTAATTTCTTTTGTTGTTTTTTCGTTATGACTTATGGTTGAGTTTTTGAATAATCGGCTAGTTAGAGAAAAAATTAATTGATTTTTTGTGTTTCGTTTGTGAAAAGGTGAGGATCAAGGTGGATGGGCCACGGTGTCTAAGATGGTAACGGATCAAGATCGCGAGGAGCAAACACCTCTGCACCTTGCTGTTGAAGATGGCGATATCAAGCTAGCTAAGCTTTGTCTCGACAAAGGAGCAAATGTCAATGCACACAAAATGAATATGAGCACCCCATTGCATCTGGCAGCAACTGGAGGAGACTTGGAAATTGTCAAGATGTTGATTGAACATGATGCTAACATAGAAGCCAAGAATGCTTTCCAAGAGACACCTCTGCACAGAGCAGCGCAGTTCAACAGGGTGGACATTGTGGACTTCCTCCTGAGCAGGTAATATAAGCTGCTGATTGAATGTGTACACCTGCCTTTACAGTCGTGTTCTGCTCTCAGCATCGTACCGTACAACAACAACAACAACAAAAACAACAATTTATTGACAAATTCAGATGAATTTAACGTGTAGTTAATGGCAATTAGACTAGATTAACATACTCAACTCCAATTAATGCTTAAGGTAGAGGACATTTCTTGGAATGCAAAATGTTGCATAGAAGCAAGAGTAGGCAATTGCACATTAGTCTTGCCTGTCTTGTTGGCTGTTTTTCAGTATCAAAAAACTGGTGTACAGCCTAGCATCATAGTTACAGTAAGTCTTCATTTTTGTTCCCAACCCACTCAACTCAAAACAATGTCAGTAGGTTTAAAGGGAGAAAATTTCATATTAATCATCAAAGTGCAGAAATGCTAACCTCTGGAGATCTCAAATCTGGGGATCTTTCCTATTGCTTCAAATCCCCATCATTTAGACTCCTCATCCCCCACCCCCCCCCCCCCCCCCCAAAAAAAAAAGGAAAAAATCGATTTTACCCACCTCCCTCTCAACGAAATCCGCCTCATTCCATTTTGCGTCAAACGGGAGAATTTTTGTTGTGGGCTTAATTTAATCAGACATTCGCTTATATGGCAGTGATGACAGAGACGCATTTTCTTTGGTTTCTGTAAAAAAAATTTAGCAGATTAGGTGAAACTTGTACGAAAAGCAGTCATGAACCGATGCTTTATTGATTTTTTTGGGAAAGTAGTCTCTTTTAGAAATGAGACCCCAAGTCGCTTTTATCTGGGAGACTAGGAGATTCGTTCCGTATCTGGGAGACACCCGGTTAATCCGGGAGGGTTGGCGTATACAGATGAAAGTGTTAACATGCGAATTCACCTATGCCTGGTTGGCAAAATGGAGCCAAGCAGCTCGGCAGTTGCTTATCAATCTTACCGGCTACTTTTCCCTCAATATTTCCCTTTTAACATTTAGAGGTGCTTCCATTGAGTGTCGAGATAAAGACAAGGACACGCCTTTGTTGATAGCAGCAGACAAAAATCACCTGGAGACAATCAAGAGTCTTTTGGCTCACGGAGCAGACATAAGTGCTAAAGATAGCAATGATGCCACGCCTATATATCGCGCAGCATCCGAAGGCTGTATTGAGTCTCTGGAGGTAAGGGTTTGGTTAAGATTTTTTAGTCTAGACACTGCAGCTACGTTTTGTGTTTCTTTTGTCATTTGTGGCACTGGTGATTCCTATTTCCTTTTGGGCTATTGCCGCCCCATCTCCATAAAAACAGAGAGTTATTCCTTTTCCCTTTTCGAAAAAATACGCGTCCACACGTAGCGTATTCGAATCGTTTTCACCAGTTCTCTCGTGAACGGTAAAAACGATGGAAATACAATCCTTTCCCTTATAGAGCATGCGGAACGCAGACCGGGACAATTTGGACCTATGACGTCATCGTATTCGAAAACCTGTGTTTTCGACTGAATACGATCAGCTGGCGTTTTCAGTCAAAAATCTCCACTCTGGAAACCTTTTCCAAAAGCCTCCGTTTTTGGTGCCCGAAAACGCCGTCTACTTGTGGACGAAAGGCGAAAATGGAGAACAAATCTCCTTTTTCAAAAATATCCGGATACGTGTGGACGGAATCTGACATTCAATTCACTAGTTTGAAAAAGATATCAACTTTAACTTTTAACAGCCGAGGCTGACAGACTACTGCTTTGACCCGGCAAGAAATCAATAAATCTCTCAAAATTTTCCATTTTTGCATATACCTGTAGTTCAGAAGATGTTTCGGCTATTTATCTTTTTTGTCAATTTACCCTATAAATGATTGTAATGGTAGTTCACCAGCTAATATGTAGGTCTTGATGGTATATTCATAGATGTGACATGGTGCGGTAATATTGTTATGCCCTTCCAGTTCCTTCTGCAAGATCGCAAAGGGAAAAGACTGGTTGAGGAATACGACAAGTATGAGAACACTCCACTGCATGTCGCTGCCAAAAAAGGATACGTCAGAATTGTCCAAGTACGTTTTTTTGTTTTTGATTTTGTATGTTTTGTTTCGCTTTGTGATAAATTATCGTTTTTTTTTCTCCTTACATCGGATTTTCAATGGGAAGATTGAAGCAACTTACATATAACTTAAAGCTTGGTCCGCAATTCGGTGAAACTTCAAGTATACATTTTTTACCACAATTGCTAGTAATCGCGCAATCTGATTGGCTAATTTGCGGTTGTCGATAAGAGTCTAGACAACGCTTTTCACGTCAACGTAAACAATTTTCCTCGCGCTCTGAAAAAAACATTTTCTTTGACGTTGAAATTGTGGTAAAAAACAAATGGAATGCGGTTTAGCGTTGTCTATACTCTTATCGACAACGATATTCGTTATCACAGTGGTCAAAATTTGTTTTGAACTCACTCGGCTGTTCCTCAGTCGTGAGTCCACAACATTTTGACTACTGTGATGACGAGTATTGTTGTCGATAAGAGCACAGACAATACTAAACCACATTCAATTTGTTAAGTAGCTTACAATCTGGGCTTTTTCACT
>JAEMWC010000140.1:800000-827500 GCA_016490735.1 Pachyseris speciosa | reverse complement strand
CGGCATGTGGAGCGCGCATTTAATGAACCAATAGATAGCAGATACTTGTGATGTCATCAGGGCTCCTGGGGGAGACTGATATTCAAGGGAAATTCAATCTAAAAATAAATTGGACAATGAAAATGCCGTGAGAGGAGTATAGAGCTGTCGTACACTTTTAGGGAAGGGTTGCTGATACTGTAATTGTATACATACATCAAACAAATGTTGCATCCTCCTCTTGCAGAACTGTGTGTGCTCTATTGAAGAGGGACATGTCAATTATTAATGATGAAGATGATGCCTCCAACACTCCACTCCACCTGGCAGCATTGTATGGTAATGATAAAGTTGCCAAGGAGCTTCTTGAACGAGGAGCAGCAATCGATGCCCGGTAAGTAAACCATTATGGACTCTAGTATCCATTATATTCCTATAAGTATCCATGATAAAAATACTTAATTTGAATTTGCATAAATTTATGGATATGTCCACAAACGCAAATTGCTTTAAGCACACCAAGTTGTGTAATAACCAGTGCTCATCATATGAAACACTCTCATAAGCTTCCAATTGAAATGCACAGGAATGCCAACCTGTGGACACCACTTGATTGCGCAGCTGCCAAAGGCTGGGTAGAGGCAGCTGCTGTTCTCTTAGATGCTGACTGCCCTGTGGACCCCACTGATAAGGCTAAGGTGAGTAAAAGGAGGTATTTTGTTCATTTTCATTTGTTGTATATATTAACAATTATCCTGCGAAATTGCACATTAATGGCAAAGCACAATTTTCTGCGTTTATTTCAAAAGAAGCCAGAAAAAACGGCCATTTTTCTCCGCAACACACAATAATTCTTCATACGAAGTGACTGGGTTGGTGGGTGCAACAGCTTGTTTGTAAGCTTGCCCTCTTGGTTTTTCAGACCACCCCACTTCACCTGGCTGCACGCGAGGGTCACGTGGATATGGTAAAACTCCTGATGTCCAGGAAGGCTAGCATTATATTGATGGATAGTTCAGGACGGAACTGTCTGGATATGGCTATTGAGAATAATCACAAGTAAGTGTTAGCTGGTTCATGGAAAAAGCAATCCAGTTTGTTTTACAGCATATTGTATTTTGTTGCATCATGCTCGTTTCATGTCATATCATTGTATAATTACCAATTAGAAGATGGTGTTCCATGTTCTTTATAAAAACAATGCATGCTTGAGGTCAAGCGTCACAAAGGAATTCAGCTGTTTTTCATAACCTCAAAATTAAAGTGGATTATTTTCTTAGAGAACATGGGAACACCATCTCCTAGTTAGTTTTATAGTACAAGATAAGAAAACCATACACAGGGTGGCCAGTGCACGCCTGTGCGAATGAAAATGCAACAAAACATCCAAGATGTATTTGCTTTACAATTTTCAGTTTTCCACTTTCCATATAACTCTTTCGTGCGAAAATTTAAAATGTGGGCATCAAATCCAGAAATCCTAAATTATACAACATAACACTTTGCACAATGTGCAACAAACTGGGACCTATACAAGGCCGAATTTGAGGTGTGAACACACCACTATTGTATCCACTTATGTCCAGTAGCAATTTTTAATGAGTAAAACAGTCTCGCTGCCCGTAAATTTTATGAAAGGTTAAGGTGGTATTCCACACAGGAAATGTATGGACGTCTTAGTTTTTTTGCTTAAAGTGAGTGGGTCTTGGAGGGATGGTATTAAACTGTTATTTCTTCAATGATTTTAATTGAGGACTGAGTACGTTATGCATGTACATGATGTTGTCTGGTCATTTAGCTATACTCGGCTCAATTGAATTCACTTTCTGGTCGGCATAACGGTTTGCAGAATCTACCTTGGAATGTGTCAAAAGTGCCCTAAATAACTGTGTTTTGGGTCATTTGCTGGTGCCTGAGCTCATCATCAAGGGCTGAGAAGGCTTAAACCTTGCCAATTTCAAAGAACCGTTTATTGGCACTGTGAATGTGACAAACTCGTTTCGAGCTGCTGCCAGCTTGTTGTTCATGGACAAGGGGCCTTAAAGCAAATGAGGCTTGTCTCACCAGGCTTCAATTTGCATTTGAGGAAATTTCATTCAAAGTTGAAAGTGCCTGGACAATTGTTGGTGCAGGATTGAAGCCCGTTCAGAGACTTATAAGAAAATAGTAAATTGTTTGGAGGTAGACTTTCCCACTCCCACTTGCTGTTTGGCTCCTTCTTTGTGGTTGCTGATAAAAGGAGAGCTGATGGAGCTCTTGTTTGCTTTTGCACTACAACGAGGGACTTGGCGCACACGCGATAGAAGTGTACTCGCCTGTCAGATTACGGTCCGTTACTTCCATCCTACAAGAGGGCCTGTCGAGGGACTTGTCGGCTAGCTTGAAGTCTGTTTGTTTTGCCCTGCATTCACTACTACGGGGCTTGGCGGCTAACGAAGGGAGGGTGTTTAGCGTGGAATTGTATGCCTAACAAGGGATATTGCATTGACGTGCCCCCGGAGCAGGTTTGTTTCGCTTTGTTTCTACTTTCCGAAAACAAAGCTATTTTAAGTAGTTTATGTTCCGTGCAAATGTAACACAAGTCGTTGGAAAAGAATGAATTAACACAAAATGAATGTTGCCCCAATTTCTAACTGAAATTTGCCTCTTACGCTTCGAAGCACAACAAATCGTGGACACAGCAACTTCTTTATCTTCTTCAAAGTTTTTTTCTGTTAAAACGGCATAAAAATCAAGTGCTAGCATGAAAATATACTCCAAGATACTCCTCCAGAAGGTGAGCTTTCGCGTGATAAAAGGAAGAGCAAAAGAATTTTATCTTGCAATGCTTAAAATTTGGATCAATCGATCGGTCGTGGCACACGGCGGGCTTGTGCGGTTAAAAAACAAAATGATTCAATGCTTCTGTGGCTTTCACTTTATTATGGCATCTTGAAGCTCAATAAAAAGAACACTGAGCAGTGTACCAGTAATGGTGGAAGAAGTTACTCCACAAATACTTTCTTTGAATGTTCACCGAACCGTTTGTTATTTTTACGGACACAGGTGCCGAAATCAATTAAATCGAAGCTGAACATTTGGTTAATCGTTGTTTCCTTTGTTCAGAAATGAAACTCTTATTTTTCTCTCAACTGAAATTAAATAACAATCGTCTATACTCGTTTGAAATTGTTTGTTTGTTTTGCTTTGCGAGCGTGTATTCAGAAGTTTGTTTAAAGGGGCCCTGCCAGGTTTTCACGTCGCTGTAGGAAATTGAAGTAAAATTATTTGTCCTTATCGGATTTCAGTTCTTCCACTTTTTTTTAATTTTCAATAAACTAACATGCAGGGCAAGTGTAGAAGCTCCAATTTAGCTTCTTGATAGTTTAATTTTCCTCACTGATGAGATACACACGAATACACAAGCGTGCGGTTCTAAACGAAAACAAAATTGCGGTAACTAAAGTGATATCGAAACGAAATAAAGCGAAATAAATGCAAATAAACAAAGGAATACAAGCTGGTACCTCATACAGTAAGAGATCCCCGGTAAGGAAACAAAATACACAAATAACTTCCTTGGTATAAATTTTTCCGACCGAGCACATGGCAAAAAATAGGTACCCAGTAGGGTACACGAGTCTAGTGCTTCGAACTGATGATATTTATTTGTGACTGATTTCACATGACTTACAAAGGGTTGGAAACAAATGGAACCTGACGTGGACACCATTCTGTAGGAGGCATTCGGGTACTACTTGGAGGAGGGGGAGAGGGCTGGGAAATGGGAATGTGGTTCATGGCATTTCAAAATACTTCAAATAGGCCCTGAGGCAATGTATTTCACTTGGGGAAGGAGGGTTCTCATTTTTTCTTAAAATAAATGGAGAATTTCAGTATTATGTTTAGTCTGTGCCCAACGTGGGTGCAATTTTGGGAGACAATTTTGAAGAACAACCTGCAAAATCCTACACTCTTGTGCTGAAACGCGAGGCTGGACTTATAAAACTGAGACCACACAATCAAAATGAAAAATATTTATTTCAAACCTGTGACAAGAAGGTCAAGTTACAAATACACGTTACATTTTACTGGTGGCATTACCAAGTTTGTATCATAACCAACAAGTTAAAAAACGTTCAATAACCAGATAGTTTATCACGCAACTTGTGAATAAAATATATTAAACTGATCATTGTTGACTTTAGGTATGATTTTAAAACTGATCATTGTTGACTTTAGGTATGATTTTAATACCAAGAAACGAATAACCAAACAAGAATAAACAATTTAGTACTGCAGGTGCTAGTTATCTCACATGAGACTAATTATTGTGCACTTACACTGACAAAAATATAGAAATTTGACTTGTGTAACACTGTGTCAACTCTTAAGGTATACATAGCAATGAAAACTCAGAAAAACTGCACAATTCTTACAGTTTTATCTACAAACATCTGTGGAACTGACTATAAACATGTTTACGTTCGCTGAACATTCGATTTGTCTTCGACAGAACAATTAATGTCAGCCTCAAAAGAGGGTTTATTGTCCTCAAAGGACGGTTTATTGGCCTCAACCAAGGGCTTTTTGTTCTCAAAAGTGGAAATCATACTAATCTTACACGGAAATGCAGTCCGCTTGAATTGATCACAACGGCTTCGTTTAAGCTTATATTTGTTCGAAACCATCGACCTAAAAGTGGTAGAACACTCACAATACCTTCTACTTGATTGATTCAATGCATGTTAAGAACAGTTGTAGCAACCAAATCTAGAATAATTCAACGTAAAACGTACCGGCCGCTTCGCGTCGTCAGCTACAGGAATCTTCAGCACAGATTCCCACGTGGCATTTTCGGATGCATGTTGTCCACGAACAATTTTCATTAGATACGATCAGATACGATGTATTCAAGTTTTCGGATCGATCGATAAATATTTCAGCAGCATTCGTCGATACTCTGACGTGCCTATCTTGTTGTCTGTTTGCGTATCCACGTTTACGAATCGATTGAAGAAAATTGAGTCGATACTCCAACGCAATTGTGGACAGTGAACAGCTCTGAGTAGATAGAGTCTAGAGCGCATGCGCACTAGACTCAATAAAAACGAAAAATGCTACAAAGAATCATGGGAAAAAGGTAGGTTTGATTGATTGATTGATTGATTGATTGATTGATTTTTATTGAAATTTAGAATACGTTACAGATTATCAGACCCGCAGGTAGCGTAGCTAATCTAGGCGGGCCCGAAAATAAGGAAAAATCAAAGACTGCTTAAAAAGAAAATTATATCGGTAGGAATATAAAGTTGAGATAAAAAAGAATAATGTTTAAAAAAAAAAGAGAGAAGAAAAAGTTGAACAAGAAGCTGATTTAAGTAACAAATGAAAGCAAAGGAATGCGCTGCCAACGTTGGCACTATTGCGTTTTCATCTACAAGCGTTACGATACGGCGTAAGGTTATGAAGTACTTTTCTTCACCTTGCATATAATTCCGTCCAGGTCGTAATATGAGTCATCGGACTCTAAAACTTCAAATAACAATGATCGAATTTTCTTCTTAAATTGATGTTTAGGTAGATTACGAAGATTAGTTGGTATCTCATTCCACAATTTCGCGCCAATTCTCGAAAAAGCATATTTTTGAATTTCTAGATTTGATTTTTTTATATAAAAATTATCGGACGTTGAGGACCTAGTATTGTATGAATGAACTCGAGAAGTTGGAAGGAACAAGTCTTGAATATTAGAGGGTAAAAGATGATTACTTACATCATGCATCGTTTCTGAAAGCAGTTGATAATAAAGAAAATTAAGTGGTAAAATATTTGCATCGAGAAACAACGGAATTGCATGATCTCGAAAGTTAGCGAAGTATATGAATCTAAGGGCACGTTTTTGAAGAACGAGAAGTTTGTTTAACTGGGACTTGCTAGCTTGGCCCCACGCAATCAAGCCATAGCGAAGATAGGGTGCAACTAAAGAGTGATATATAGAAATGAGTGTGCGGGAAGGTACAGAATGCCGCAATTTTGATAATAATCCAATTGTTTTACTGATTTTTAATAGAATCGCATCAATTTGATTGTTCCAAGAAAGTCTATAGTCAATTAGAACACCTAAGTACTTAACGTAATCTTTGCATTCTAATGGCACGAACTTGTTTGTTTGGTTATCAAAAATATTAATTTTAGGTGTGTAGGCGAGTTTCTTCTGATAGGGACGGAAGATAATGAAATTTGATTTTTTTATATTAAGACTTAATTTGTTAGATATTAACCATTTAGGTCTGCAGCACTGGTAAAACTAGATCCTACACCGGCCCCGAAAGACCAACTACATAAGCTAGATGCTCTTTAAATACACAAAAAAGGGATCTAAGTTTTAAACAACCACAGAATAGAAAAAGTCAATGTTAGTAACGTTTCGTGTCACTCCTTTGGCCCGCATGCCAAGTAGAAAACAAGTAATCACCAAAAATAAAGGGATCTGAAGTGACCTTATGAAACTACACCATGTTCAAAATGTCAAGTTTTGTCTCCCTTTTTAAACAAATCCGTTTAGCTTGAAGAAGTTTCTTTTATCATTCACTCTTGAATGGGTTCAGGATCACACAGGTCTCCTTCCAGGAGGCAGAGTTTCCTGACGTCACGCCGAAAGTGCTTAGCACCGGCCGTACGTACAACGACTTGTCTCACGTTTCCCTTTGCATCTGGGAAGACTTCCTCGACCAAACCTAGTAGCCAACGACCTCGCGGTAATCCTTCGTCTACAATTAAGACTTGGTCTCCCACTGCTAAATTACGTTTGGGTAAAGCCACTTCTGCCTCTCTTGAAGTGTCGGAATGTATTCCTTGATCCACCTTGCCCAAAACATGTCGGCTATAGTTTGAGCTTGTTTCCACCTCTCACTGGGCTTAGGGTTATGCACTACTGGTACATCACCTGCAGGGCTGCATGGGTTCCTGTAGCACAAAAGTAAAGCGCTGGGAGTTAGCGCCGAGGGGTCTCGATGGTCATCACACTGACGGGTTAGAGGGTGATCGTTTAGAATTTTCACCGCTTCACAGCTAACAGTGAGTAAAGTCTCATCATCAACCAAACGATTCCCAATGAGAGCATGCATGTGCTTCCTGAAAGATCTGATCATACGTCCCCACACACCTCCTGCGTGGCTGGCGCTTGGGGAGAGAAGTGCCATTCAATGCCTTTAGCCCTCATTTGGTCCCTGATCCTCCCTTGGTTCCAGGCTTGTAAGGCTTGTTTGACTTCAACTTCAGCACCCTTGAAGTTTGTTCCATTATCACTGAATAGTTCTCTTGGGGGCCCCCGTCTGCTTACAAATCGGCACACTGCTTGAATGAACGAATCCGTTGACAGGTCCTGGGAAATCTCAATGTGTATTGCTCGGATGGCCAAGCAAGTGAAAACACAACCATAGCGCTTGGCAGTTCCTCGCCTCCATTTGACCTTCAGGGACCAAAATAATCTATGCCAACAGATGAGAATGGTGGTATTCCTGGGGTCACTCGAGATGCAGGGAGCGGAGCCATGATCTGGGTGCCAGGGTTTTGATTCCGACGACGGCATGGAATGCATCTACTGACAACCCTCTTTACTGTGCTTGGCCCTTTGATAATCCCATACTGTTGGCGGACAGCCCCCAAGGTTTGATTAGTTCCCGCATGACCGTTTGATTCGTGAAAATGGCGTACAATAAGCCTTGTTACATGATGCTCTGAGGGTAGGATCGCAGGGTGCTTCAGCTCACCGCTCAATGGTGTGTTGTCCAGACGACCGCCAACCCTGACAATGCCTTTGTCCACAACTGGATTCAGCTTGGCCAACCGGTCTGGATCAAGCATACAAGAATCCCTTTGGACCAACCTTACAATTTCTTCCGATGCATCAACGATTTCCTTGACCCCAATGGCCCACTGCTCAATGAAGTTTGACATCGAGAGGACTTCCTTGACAGAAACAGCAAATACTTCTTGAACCTCATCAACCATGCTAACGACTTCTGCAACTGTTACCAAGACGAGGGTCGGTTGATAAGACAACTAAGGGTTTCCGGGAGTTTACTATCAGAGATAACTGTGGCACCAACCCGAGCAGTTCCTTTCTTTACCTCTGCATCGGTTTGTTCCACCTCAGGTAAATCAGATGGTTGTTCTGGCCACTTATGTTCTTCTTCCCATAGAAACTGAGGTCCTCTGAACCAGAACTCCATCTGTCGCCGGCCCCGATCAGACCCTAATTCATGGATGCCTCTTGAGGCAAGATCGGCAGGATTTAAGTGTGTCGGTACATGCCTCCACTGAGATGGTGTTGTGGAATCATGAATCAGCTGCAAGCTATTTGCTACGAAGGTCTGGAATCTTCTTGTAGTGTTCCTCAAGTATCGCAGCACGACTGTGGAATCTGTCCACAGGACAACATTGCTGATGGATAACTGCAATTCTTCACAAAGTTGTTTGCTAACCTTTACAGCCAAAGTGGCTGCAGTCAGCTCCAACCTTGGTACAGTAATCATTTTAAGTGGTGCTACCCTGGACTTTCCCATGGCCAGGCTACAGTGAATACGACCTTCAGCATCCTTGAAGTGCAAATATGAAGCAGTTCCATACCCGGTCACGGAGGCATCCGCAAAGTGATGAAGCTCGATGCTCTTAATACCTTTGAATTCTGCTGGTTTATAACACCTGGGAACCTTGACAGAGGTCAACACTCGAAAACCACTCTCCCAAGCATGCAATGGTTTCAGCACTTGTTCTGGGAGTTCCTCATTCCAGCCATGACCAAGACGGCAAAGTTCCTGAAGAATACTTTTAGCTGGTAATACCATGGGTGCAGTTAAGCCAAGGAGGTCATAAACTGAAGCAACGTATGATAAGATACCCCTCCTTGTCTCTGCCTTAACTGTTCCACCTCGAAATCCAAAGCTGTCTTCCTCCACATTCCACTCAACTCCTAAGGCTCTTTCTGTTGGTAGTCTTCCCAAGGCTAGGTCCACTGTGGACGCTCGTTCGCTGATGGGTACATGACGCATAACGCTCTTCTCATTGGAGACCCACTTGGTCAATCAGAAGCCACCACGAGCCAGTAACACTGGGAGCTCATCCACAAGTTTGACTGCCTCCTCCTTTGTCGCCATAGACTTCATGCAATCATCCACATAAAAAGTGTTGTGGACAGTCTCTATAGTGCTCTCACTGAAGTTTCCCTGGTTGTCGTCGGCAGTTTTTCTGAGTGCATATGAGCAACAACTTGGCGACGATGTTGCTCCGAAGAGGTGAACAACCATTTGGTGATCAACTGGGTCCCGGTTGATGTCCCCTTCCGGCCACCACAGGGATCACAATGCATCGCAATCTTGAGGCTTGACCTTAACCTGGTGAAACATTTTCTCGACGTCTGCCATCAGGGCAACTCTTTCTTCACGGAACCTCAGCAGTACTCCCACTAGTGAGTTTGTAAAATCTGGGCCCTGTAGGAGCTGGTCATTTAAAGATGTGTTCCGAAACCTTGCCGCACAGTGAAACACAATTCTAACCCTTCCCGGTTTTTGAGGATGTATAACAGGGTGGTGTGGCAAATACCAAACAGGCACATCGTCACTAGAAGGTAGGTTTCCTGCGGTAATCCTCCTGGCATGGCCCTTGGCGAGGTAGTCTCCCATGGTTTCCTTGTAGCTTTCAAGGAGCTTAGGGTCCCTTTTTAGCCGTTTTTTCAGCAATTGTAGTCTGTTTTCTGCCATGGACTTGTTGTTTGGTAAGTAAGGGGTGTCGCACTTCCAGGGGAGCGCAATTTCATAATGGCCACCCACCATTTTCACAGAACTGTCCATAACAGATTTTGCTCGACGATCTTCTATGGAAAGGCACTCCTTCAAATCAGCTGTACATTAACTGAAATCTGCATTGTAGAGGCGTTCTAGGTGACGCTGGATTGGATCCACACCCTTCACCGACTCAGTACAGCCCAACGATTGGTCAACATGGATGAAATTAATGTGGGCACCTTCATCTCTCCTTCCTTTCAATGGTCCCATAACAGTCCATCCTAGCAACGTTGTCACTGCATGCAGCTGACCTATCTTCCCAGTGCGCACTTCAAGAGGGCACAAAGCTTCCGGCACATCACTTCCAATCAGAATAGTTACTCTCTTGTCAACAAGATCTGCAATGTTGATGTTTTTAAGATGTGGCCAGTCCCTTAAATCCTTGTTTGTTGGGATACTTTTCTCAGTAACCGGTAAGGTTTCAGTAGTCCAGACCTTCTCTAAGCGCACTCCCATTCCTGTAGCAACACCAACAACATCAAGGCATAGTTCCTGGCTTTCTTTACGCTGAGTTCCTGAGACTGTAGACAACGTGAACTGCACTGGTGTACAGTCTGCTTCTAGCTCTTTGGCCAAACTTGTAAGGCACATAGTGGTGTTCGAACCACTGTCCAAAAAGGCATATGTTTCGATGATATGATTGCTGTATGGTGTACTGACTCTTACAGGAACAACTTGGAGTCCAATACGACAAGAGTTGGCGCTCGCAGCCACATTGCTTGTTGCACTAACGCTGGTAGCATCATTGTGAAAAGAGCCTCCAGAAGATGGAACTTGGACCTGAGTAGCAGTTTTCGAGTTAAGCTCTGAAATGTTCACTTTGTCTTGAACTGGGTCAGATGTATGTAACAAGGGATGATGTCTCCTTTGGCAGCTTTCAACTCCACACATCCTTGCAACCCGGCATTTCTTTACAAAGTGTCCTGGACTGAGGCACGAACTGCACACCCTCTTCTCATCTACAAGGTCTTGTCACTGACGGAGTGACAGTTCTCTGAACTTGTGGCAACGCTCAAGATGATGACTGCCCAAACAAAGGACACATTTAAAGGTTTTCTTCTCATTGCCGCCCTGTGGGAAGTCGTTGCCAAACGTGACCAAGGTCATGGCATTGTTGGGGAGGACAACTTTGTCCTTGCTTGACAACTTGAAACTTCTAGGCGATTCTGACCTTGGGTTGACCATTTGGCCAAAGTAGGTGTTGGCCACGGTGGCACGGCTTTGTACAAACTCTGTAAGGTGGGAAAATGTTGGCGTGATCTGAGATTCATACAGCTGATTAGCCTTCTCTGCCCATTTTGCCCTGAGGTGAATCGGAAGGCGGGCCACAATCTTTCCAAGTGTATTCATTGAGTTTAGATTACTAGTTTGGCCTAACTGGGTAGATCCAAGAAGACAAGTTTCCATGTCACGAGCCAACTGGGACAAGATTTCTGGATCAGGATTTCGAATCGGAGGTCCACTGACTACCCTTTCTAGGAAGGCCCTAGCCACAACATGCGTTCGGCCAAAGTTCCTTCGTAAAATCTCCTTTGCCCGCTTGTAACCTTGCTCAGGGGGCATCATAATACAATGTTCAATAGCTTCCCGTGCTTTACCTTTGCAATACTGAACAAGGTAGCTCAAGCGATCTGCATCATTCTCCTCCTTACTTTCCACATTCACCTCAAAGTTTCGCATGAACAAAGGGAAGATATGGGGTTCGCCACTGAAGCTCATGTACTCTCTCTGAGGCATACGAAGACCTCGCACCACTTCATCCATAGTGTTCTGCTGTCTTTCTAACAGGCTCTGTAATCGCTGAGCATTGCTTGGTACTGCTGAGTTGGTATATGCTTCATTGAGATTTAAGCTAACTAACGGATCGTCTTGTGTTCTCGACTCTCTTTGTGTCAACTCTGTGTATTCTCTCTGGGGCATGAAATAATTCCTCACTTCTCCAGCTATATTCTCTCGCCTCTCTGGTGGGTTCCTTATTTGCTGAACACTGCCTAACATTGTTGACTGGTCATTTGTTTCGCTGTGATGCATACTGGGTAAAAGACGTCTTGGTGTTTCAGACTCTGTACATCCCTTTTCACTTCTTCCTAAGTTTTCCACGAGTAATCGTAACTCTTCCTGTTGGCGATCTATTTCCTGTTTTTTGCGCATAATTTCGCGTTCTTGGATGGCACGATTCATTTCAATTTCCAATTTCTCCCTAGCTACTTTCATACGCTTATCCAGAGCCGCCCTTTCGACCTGTTCTTGTTCATCAAGAGCCTGCAGTCGCTTGGACCATTCTGACTCATCGAGGCAAGATTTATTTTGCAGAACTAAACTGTCCTCTCCGTTCGCTGAGGTCTGGCGACGTAAGCTTACTTTGCTGTCCACTGAGCCGTGCAACGTCCCGCGGGTACGATCGGGATTGCTTCAGAACGTGTTAGCGTGATTTTGAGGTACAAATATCGGTGATAATGGTGTTAATTGTCCATCATAAGGCTCCTGAACAGAAGACACAGCACCCAGAGTCTCCTGTTGGACTGAAACACTTGAAATCTGCCGTAACAGAGAAGGCTGAGCATCAGAAATCTCCACTCGAACCGCCGTACCGCTCGAAGTTTCGGCCGATGCCGATGTCTGACTGTTGTTGTCGTTGGGAAGAGAGTTTTCTGGACTGGAATGCATGTCTACATTCGTTTCTCCGGGTGTCTCTTCAGAGTGGACTAGAATTTGAGGCGCTGCCTCGGTCACCGTAAGCTCGTGATCATCTGAAGCATCACAACCATCATCCTGTAAATCTTCGACTTCAACCTGGTGTTGTGGCGTTAATTTCTTCGCCTCCTTGGGTTTTGTCGGAGACTTCTTCGCTTTACTCTTTCCTTTCTTCGTCATCTCTTGTATGAGAACTGTAGAAGCTCCAATTTAGCTTCTTGATAGTTTAATTTTCCTCACTGATGAGATACACACGAATACACAAGCGCGCGGTTCTAAACGAAAACAAAATAGCGGTAACTAAAGTGATATCGAAACGAAATAAAGCGAAATAAATGCAAATAAACAAAGGAATACAAGCTGGTACCTCATACAGTAAGAGATCCCCGGTAAGGAAACAAAATACACAAATAACAAAATACACAAATAACTTCCTTGGTATAAATTTTTCCGACCGAGCACATGGCAAATAAAAACGAAAAACGCTACAAAGAATCATGGGAAAAAGGTAGGTCCGCAACACTGGTAAAACTAGATCCTACAGCAAGTGTATTTTATTTGGTGTGATCACGTCACTTTAGAAGTTACACAATGTACACAGGCAACTAGTTATTTGCGTGACGTACAATTGATACAATCGTGTTAATCTCAACAAAGAAATAAGTGAAATTTGTCTTACCTTGATTTATTCCTCCTTTCTATGACTGCTATGTCATGCCCAACCAAAAATATTTCTAGTGTCCGCAAAGTTTAAAAAGAAGACTATGTATTGTTGTTGAGTTTCCCCGCGATTCCTGGATGCATTTTATTGTTCACGGTAAATATCGCAAATACGCCACTTACTTCCCTTGTGCTCAGTTGCGAATATAAGCGGGGAGGGGATAGGAAGTTGTTGGATGAATCAAGGCAATAAATACTGTACATGTAATGCCACGAGGCTCGATATTTGTTTATACCACTACTTGAGAAATCTATGTAACGCCAACTGCTTATTTCGTCCGTTTGTTTCGCTTCATAAGCGAGAAATTTGATTTCGAAATTCTTACTTGTGGCAAAGCTGGTCCAAATATTTAGTCAATGTACTTTTATTCGTATTTGGATTTTTGAATTTCCTTTGAGCTTTTGAGTATCTTGAATTTGAAAATCTGGAAACTTTCCGCCATTGTTTTTACTCGCGCAGATACGTGATTTCGTGATTTTGGTTACCGCAGAAACTGTAATTTTCACATGTAGGTATGTCAAATTAAGCTGAAATACCTCTGCTCTCAACCAATCAAATTTCAGAAATTTCTCAGGTAGTAGTATAAACCGTGGAATTCACCAGTTAGGCAATGAATTTTTCTTTAATATGGCTACTTTACCCTCTGATGCTCCTCTTGACGAAATTAGATGCTAAGACAATGCATTTCCGAAATACCAATCATTTCATTGTGCAGTGGGTCATAACCAAAGAGATAAAAGGGGAGGGCTACACGAAGGCTAACTTTGAACAGAATGTATAACCAGAACCAGAGTGGTGGTAATCTTTAGAGATGATGATCGGACGGATGAGAAATCAAGAAAAGTCTCAAGTGTGAAGGCTGGTTTTCAATAGCGATGGAGACGGAGTCAGTATTATAACAGGGATAAGTGAAAAGGCATTTGATTTGTCAATTTAACTTGAATTTCCTGGAGATAATAAAGTTGGCAAAAATCTTGAACGTCTCGGCGTGTCTCCCTTTTTCTTAGTTGTCTTTCACATTTTGTATCGTCCAAAATTTCAAGAAAAGAAACGTCCGAAAGTTTTTATGCAGAGTTTATGGCCCGAAATGTGTAAATCTGAACCTACAGTAACATGATATTACCTGCTCATTTCGTCAATTGCATTGACTTTTCTTTGTCATCAGGGAAGTAGCATTTGTCATTACTCAGCATGATGACTGGAGACAAGCCATGCGCAATAAGACTAAAGAAGGCAACACTATTAACACACCAATGAGAAAGCTGATCAAGAAGCTGCCCGGTGAGTGGTGCGCGCTAAGTTTGTTTCACGTGGTGAAGTACAAACTGTTGGATGAGCTCGGTGTCGAGTCCGTAGTATTCCAGTAAATATCATCGATTGTCTCTCTGCTGCCCGCCTTGTTGCCCTCCCTGTTGACCGCCCTGCTCCCTTCCCTGTGGTTTGTCCTGCTACTGGCCTTGTTGCCCGACCTACTGCCCGCTTTGTTGCCCACTGTGTTTAGCCTGCTAAGTGTAATTGACTATGCAGATTTTATTTCCACGATAAATCTCTTGTGTATAAAAATAGATTTTTGGTAAAGTTCTCAGTGGCCTGCCCCATGTTATTAGATACGTAAGCTGTTCTTCTTTCGAGGGGTTCCCACCACGGAAAGTTAGATAAAACTCAATACTAAACGAGTATCGGTTAGTGGTTTTCGAACTCCCTTGTGTAGAATAGAGTATCAAAGAAACTAACTTCGTTTACAGGCTTACACTTAAATTGCCGCACGGCACTTCACAAATCTCACCCACAGACTCAAATGTCACAACATTTCTTGTGTTCTCTCTCTACTGCAGAGGTTGCTGAGAAAGTTTTCAACCGATGTGTAAAGACGAATGGGTACCCTGTGGACCATCCACAGTACGCCATCA
Organism: Pachyseris speciosa; assembly: GCA_016490735.1. Taxonomy (NCBI): domain Eukaryota; kingdom Metazoa; phylum Cnidaria; class Anthozoa; order Scleractinia; family Pachyseridae; genus Pachyseris; species Pachyseris speciosa. The sequence goes on along the minus strand of JAEMWC010000140.1, from coordinate 812,369 downwards.
CTCTCAGTTACGAGTTCCTGGATGACGTCAGTCTTGAGTGGGCCGGTTTCGTGACGTCAGAGGCGGGTGATCACGAGGAGACTGGGTTGGATGCGGTGATGTACAAAATCAAGTCTGCCTTACCTGAAAATGCCAGCAAACAAGTGGAAATTAAGAGCAATCATCCGTTAATGCTTATGGTTAGTAAAACGTTGCCTTTATCCGGTTTCTGTAGCGGTGTATTAGGTTTTCCGAACGGTTCGCAGTTTTAAGAGTCAATGTCCGTAAAAATCAAACAAAATTCAAAATCAGTGGCAAACCTTGAAAAATCGATTTCGCTCATACTTTCAAGTTAGAAAGGGTAATGTCTTCTGAGAACCATGATATAGTTGGTTTGGGTAAATCTCGTTTTATTTTGGATAAAAAATGCAAATTACCGAACACCGCCGAATATGCCGCTCAGACTGATGACTTTTGGCTCCACTTTAGTGGTCTTGTGTAAAATAATTGAAACGCCTCCGATGAAAAATAACTCCCAATTCTCATTAAACAAGCCTTTGGCTATTGTTTAACCACGTTTTGGGGCAATCAAGCTATTCTACAGTTTTCAGATAATTTTATTCTCGGAGACTATATTTTGTGTCAGTAAAAGTGTGTCTTACAGAAAGTGTCATAGCGAATGTGCTATATCATTAAACACTACGAAACGCAGGTTATCCAATGTTGAAATAAAGGTTTTTAGACTGACATAAGGAAAACTTTGGGCAAATGTTCGTGCGTGACGCTTCAGGCTCTTGAAGTGTGGTGAAATTGTATTCATTTGACCTTTGGGGTCAAAACACAGCAAGACAATATCCGTGCTTGTTTTGACTTGTAAATTAATAACAACGCTTTAAACGACATATAGAAAGAAACATAATTCCATTTTTAAGTAATCCATACCTGTTTTGATTTCAAAATGGAATATTTGTGGATCTTCTGGGTTGGATAAACTTCCGAATCAATCGCAAGTCGATCGGGGAACACATGTTAACACAACTACCACAGGTCACCCAACAACGTAGCATTTTTGACTGACAGGTTGAAATTCCCTTAATCATTGACAAAAAATCTTATTTGCTCTTTTTGCAATTGATTAACTATTTAATTTTAGTTTGTAGGTTTTAGTTTGTATTTTTCATTGGATTTAAAGGACCTCTAACAGTCCTAATTAATCGGCACTGCAGATGTTGGAGAGTGTGCGTGACTTGCGCAAATTGCTTCGTTTTTTTTTTTTTTTATCACTCGCTAAATTAGTAGTCACAGATTGAGATAAGATAATTCCAACAAATTAGGAAAATAAACAAGAGTATCAAATATATGGCTATTTTTCCAGGTTTTAAAGCAATTGACAATTACGTTAGTGCAGTGAAATATACAATTTTGCTAGCGGGAGAGGATCGCTTCGCTAAACCAAGTGAGTTTTGTAGCCTGGTAATTTAATAAACCAGCGAGGTAATCCCTGCAGACATTTTGTCTCATTTCCAAAACAATGACATGCATTCTGTCACCTTGCTAGACGTGGTGTCGTATGCATTTCTGGGTACCAGGTATCAGTTGTACAGCTGATCTTTATGATGATGGAAGGTTGCTGCTCGTTCAAGGCAATAACAGGAGGGGTCTGTGGTTTTGACGGTAGAGATAGAAAAAAGGAAGTCCAGGTTGTTCCTCTATCGTCATGTTCAAAAGATATTGCAAATCATCTGGCATCATATTCGTTTACTGGACCAGAAAACGAAATTGACCTGATATTGTGTCGCGCGGCAGTTTTCAAAATACCAGATTCTTTTGAAAGGATGACCATATGTCCGCGTCATCGTGGGAAGCTAGGTGTAGGATGGACGAGAGGAGCCACCAGATGCAGAATACCAACTGCTTTGTCTAACCACGGAAAAGGCCGTTGTAAAACCTGGCCACAAGGAGACAGGGGAATAGGGAAACAAGATTCAGAGATGGTACTACGAAAGACTGGTGTGTTTATTCAAGCTGGATCTGGTAAGGTGGTCATTCAAACTATGGTATATAATTTATTGTTTACAGTTTCGTTGTGCATCATCAAGGCGTCGTTCTATTCTTATTCTGTAACGTGTGTTGCGTTACCAGGAATATGCAGGTCATGCTTAGATAAAGTGAAGACGCTTTATACACCCACCAGTCCCACAACAGAAGTTGATGAGTTGGAAGTGCAGTTAAAGACAACGACATTGCATGTATGTTATGCTCCCAATATTTACTGTTGAGAAAATAAGTTTCTGAGATCACGGCGGTTCAACTCCTCATTTTCTGGCTTCCTGTGCTTTCGTGGTACACTAAGTTTACCTTCTACATACGTACATTACAGCACAGGAATTCCATAACCACAGGATTCCCAAAGCACACGGTTTATTTCGTTAGAATTCCACACACAAAATAAAAGTCATATTTTGTTAAAATAACGAGTTGAGCCGACTGTGCTGAGATCAGATAAATAGGGTAATTTTCCGGGGGGTACTCTCAGAAAAATTGTGTGGGGGTGTGCGACCTGCTTCCTGAAACCCTTACCCTATTTCAAAGTAAAATCTGCGATTTTCCCTACCCTATTTCAGACCTGATCAAAAATTTGATACCTTATTTCAGACCTATTTCACGTACACGGTTGGCGTAAACATAATTTGAGAAGGGCTTTTGTTGATGGTGTTATGGCCTAATGATGAAGAAGTAGCATACCCAATTCAAGACTAGAGTGCACAAACCATACCGTATTTCAGATCAAAATGGTCGAAAACGATACCCTATTTCAGACCAAAACTGCTACAAAACCATACTCTTTGGGGCCGTACATACCTATATAGCGCATGTAAGGGAGTACCCCCCCCCCCCCCGTATTAATTTCACATACTAACAATTCAAACGTTATATTTCAGGACGACTCTCCTGAAGTTTCGTTCAAAACCCCACAATATCAGCGTATGCCCGATACCCCAATGAGCGTAGTGTCAACAACACTCTTCTCACCTTCTGCTATGTCCCAAGCTTCCGACCTGTCAATAACCAGCCAATCTCAGGAGGGCGCTCAAGAACCATCTACTCCCAAGGATAAGCTCAATTGCTTTCTTGCTGCCAGAGATATCAGTCCAGTGCGAACCTCAATGAAGACGTCATGGGATAAAGCTGCAGAACGGACCAAGAGGCACTATTTGAGGAAAGCCAGGCAGGTTGTTGTCGCCACCCTCGAGGAAATTGCGCCGAATAATTCTGAGATGCTATTAAGAGCCATAAAAGAAAGCCAATTGGATGACGATGAGAACATGGATTGTTCGCTGTTAGAAGCCTTAGCAGAATGTTACGAGAATGCCAGTCACTGGAACAGCCGCAGGCAAATTCTTTCCATCTTTGCTGATAAGGTCAGCTGCAAAACCATTCAAAAGTGGATTCCAGATATAACTCGCTATAGATACAGCATTGCAAGACATCACCTGTTGCTCCATGGCAGAGGCGCTGAACTTCCTCTCCAAAAGCATGCCAGAATAAAAGTACCTCCGGATAAGCTCGACCATTTCTTGGCATTCATTACGAGTGCAAGAGTAGTACAAGACCTGCCGTTCGGGAAGAAAACCTTGAAGCTCTCTACCACTGAAATAAAGATCCCAAACGTCCTTCGAACCTCCATCCCAGAACAGATTGTGAAGCAGTATCAGAGTTACTGTATGGAGACAGGATTCAGTTCACCTTTGAGCCGCAGTAGTCTTTGCAGGATACTAGATGTTTGTCCTGCCACCATCCGCACCTCACTTCAGGGCCTGCATTTGACGATATGATTGCAGTTGTGGATAAGCTAGGCGACGTCTATGAACTTGGTCTGTCATGGTCAAGGGAACAAATTAGAAAGCTGAAACTGGCAAAGCGTTACTTGAAAGGCGATTATAAGGTCAGTGATCTTTCAAAGTATTTTCTATAACTACCTGACAAGAAGCCTTGTGGTGATGATGATTAGAAGATGTTTTGACGAGTTCGCATTAGTGAGCGCCCTTTTCAAGTAATGCGCGCTTTTACACTCCAGTTTGCTTATTATGTAAACGATAAGCAACTATCAACGTGGTGTCCATAAAAGGACACGATGTTTCATATTGACATGAATAGTTTGTGTTCTTTTTCCTACTCGAGATACTGCAAAAAATTTCGAAATGTGTTGTCGTACAAATGAGTGAGTCTTAGCACATGAAAGCATAATATCAGCATGCGAATGGATTTCTCAGATCCCCAAGGTGGGAAAGGACCATGTGATCGTAAAGCTGCTACTATAAAGAACCACATGCGATCATACCTCAACTCTGGTCATGACATCTCAAATGCAGAAGACATGAAATTAGCAATGGAGTCCAATGGTGGTGTACGTGGTGTTGCTACTATACTCTGTGGTCCCCTAACCATTCCGAAAACTGATCATTTTCCAAAGTGGGAAGGTGTCAGCCTTATCAATGACATCCAGTTCAAGGCAGAGGAGATGAAGGTTTGGAGAGCTTATGACGTTGGAGATGGTAAAGATGTTCCTTATAGCGACTTTCCTCTTAAAGAAATGACTGAGCTGCCAACTCTTAACAAGACAAGCGACATCCCCAGTACTGATCTCTGGTTCTCTGAAGTCAAGCCAAGGCAACGCCATGTCACTAAACGCAACGACAGGACAACCTCGTCCCCTGAGGACAGCAGTGAAACAGACGATGATACGCTTTTCACTTGCCCTGAAGATGGATGTGTGAAAACCTTCCAAAGGTTCTCATCCCTTCAGAAGCATCTAGAAGGAGACAGACACAAGTACACCCTTGAGAGAGAGTCCTTACTTGACAAGGCAATGCTACGCTATGCTGAAAATATAGAAAGTGGGGCTGCATCCATCGAACAACATGTTGAGGCGATCATTTCTGAAGAATCAGCGGATGAGCCCCTTGCAAAAACGGGATGGGCGCTTAAGCATACTACTACAAGCAGACGACGATTAAGTGAAAAGCAAAAGAATTACCTCATCAACCTCTTTCTTTTGGGTGAGAAAACAGGGCAAAAAGCAGATGGCAGCGAAGTGTCAAAGTCAATGAGAAAAGCACGCAATGCTGATGGATCGTTTCTCTTCCAGTCTGATGAATACCTGACATCACCGCAGATTGCTAGCTTCTTTTGTCGTCTGGCCGCCAAGAAATCCATACAGGTTTCATCAACCTCGAACCTCGCTGATGATGATGACCATGACGACTTGCTGTCTGCCATGGCCGAGAAGGACCTTGAGGAGATGCGTCAAGAGGTAATTAATGATATCTCAATCAAACACCCAATCACATATGAATCCTATAACATCTGCGAAATGGCCGCCACATCAAAGCTTTCAAAGTTCTCGATAGCAATGTTACAGGACATCTGCAAGCACTACGAACTTGACACTTCAAATACAAAGCAGAAACGGAAGAAGCCATATATAGACTTGCTGGATGCATTGGTTAAGTCGTGCACGTGTTAAACTGAACTGTTGCATAGTATATATATCATTCTCTTTATTTTGAAATCTTAATTATTTATTATTAATAATGACGTTTATTACAATTCTCAAGGCACATTGCATTATTTAGGTGAATTACAAATGTATGTATACCGTAATTAATTTATTTATAACAATATTTATACAGGGTGCTCTCTCAGGTGTAAAAGGTCTATTAAGCCCCGGGGACTTATTTAATTTCAGGACTCATTGCTCATTGACGGGGTATGGGGTGGGGAGCTATTAGAGAGGGGGGGGGCTTATTTCAAATCTTAAACCCTTGGTTTTCGTCTTTAAATAGTTTTTGTACCCAGCTCAAACAAATGCAGTGAAACTTTATTATTTAATACAGCAAACAAAATTTTGTGCAGAAAACAGTATTATGTGACTGAGCGTATATTTGTTTAAACACAAACCAACTGGGCGTCACAAAGTGGATTTCGTAAGAGGAATAGGAGGGAATAATTACAAAATCTCATGTCCCAAAGAGGAGGGGGGCTTATTATAGAGAGGGGGCTTATTACAAAAACCGACCACCAAACGGGGGGACTAATTAGAGAGGGGGGGTAATAGAGACGGGGGCCTTAATAGAGCTTTTACGGTAATAATGTTTTGAATGTATACTTATGAGCAATAATGGCTTACCTTGTTTAGAATAAAGAAATACATTTTTGTTCTATTTAGTGTCAGTACTGATTAAAAAGCAATTACTAATCTCACTAAACACCTGAGAGTTTCTCTTGAGTCTGTGATCATCCCAAAATGTCTGGGAAATCTTTAGTAAAAGGAATGGGGAATGGGGAATCTTTAAAATGGAGTGTTTATTTTTCAAAGAAGTAATCTTTAAAACGATGAGTTCATGCGTAAGGCGAGTTTGTCACCAGTGAAGTCGAAAGACAACCTGCGCAATTTCTTAACAATGACTGACTTGACTGTACTAAAATCGTTTTCCTTATATTTTGTCACATAAACGGGTCCAACGGACCGTTAGACGAGCTATGTGCACTTGAACTATGTAAGACCACAGGGTGCGATCAGGGATGCCACTGGATGACGTCAAGTGCTTGTTGGGTTTCCTGTGGTGGTTGTGTTGACATGTGTTCACAGATCGACTTGCGATATGATTCGGAAGTTTATCCAGCCCAGAAGATCCACAAAGTTGCCGTTTTGAATCAAAACAGGTATGGATAACTTAAAAATGGAATTATCTTCCTTTCTATACGTCGTTCAAAGCGTTGTTATTAATTTACAAGTCAAAACAAACATGGATATTGTCTTGCTGTGTTTTGACCCCAAAGGTCAAATGAATACAATTTCACCACACTTCAAGAGCCTGAAGCGTCACGCACGAACATTAGCCCAGAGTTTTCCTTATGTCAGTCTAAAAACCTTTATTTCAACATTGGATAACCTGCGTTTCGTAGTGTTTAATGATATAGCACATTCGCTATGACACTTTTTGTAAGACACACTTTTACTGACACAAAATATAGTCTCCGAGAATAAAATTATCTGAAAACTGTAGAATAGCTTGATTGCCCCAAAACGTGGTTAAACAATAGCCAAAGGCTTGTTTAATGAGAATTAGGAGTTATTTTTCATCGGAGGCGTTTCAATTATTTTACACAAGACCACTAAAGCCTGGTTTGCATATGATCGTCCGGATCGTCCCGATCGTCCCAGTCGTTTCCAAAAATTTCGAAACGATCGGGACGACTGAGACGATTGCTGGTTTCCACACACTTCTTCAAACACTTGTTTTCTGCCGCCATTTTGAAATGGAGCACGTGAAATAAGAGTGATGACTTCTGGGATAGCCTTCGATCGTCTCAGTCGTCTGAGAGCGTTTCCATATGATCGCTTCAAAATTTACACGATCGTCCCGATCGTCCGGATAGAACTCAATTCTATCCAAGCGATCGAGGTCGTCTCAGTCGTCCGGGTCGTTTGCGATCGTCTGGGTAGCGTTTCCATATGATCGTCCCGATCGTCTGAACATTTTTTGAGACGACTGGGACGATCGGGACGATCCGGACGATCATATGGAAACCAGGCTTAAAGTGGAGCCAAAAGTCACCAGTCTGAGCGGCATATTCGGCGGTGTTCGGTAATTTGCATTTTTGTCCAAAATAAAACGAGATTTACCCAAACCAACTATATCATGGTTCTCAGAAGACATTACCCTTTCTAACTTGAAAGTATGAGCGAAATCGATTTTTCAAGGTTTGCCACCTCTTGTTTGATTTTTACGGACATCCACTCTTAAAAACTTTGAGATAAAACGTCGATGCGCGATATAACATCTAGAGTAATATGGGGTGAGAAGGTTAAATGTATATGGGAGCAATTGCCTGCCCTTCCCTTCCCTCTCCTCACTCTGTGGCATCCGCCCTCACAACCCTCCTTTTCAGTAGCTGTGCATTGCTTTGTAAGAAGACACCAGCAAACTACGCTAGCGTAGTGTGTAACACAGTCTGGAATCGACTGCTTCAATATTTCAGTTTCGTAATACATAGAAAGTACCAGTGAGGCACTACTCTGACCCGCGGAAAGTTCTTGTTAATTAAATGGCTGTGGCACGAGAGTTTGCATGTGCTGGGGTCTTAATTCGGAATCATTAATTTTAATAGCATTTGTTTAGGCACTGATTGGTCTTTAGATCTCCAAAAGAAAGACATCGAATAAATTCTTAAGAGTTGAACGCAACATGATCGGGTTTTAGTGGTAGAACGAAAACTTTTTTTCAATTTTCAACCCGTTTCCATTCTGATCATCCATGGTCGAAGGGATTTATTTGCAGTTTCAATGCCCTGCAAGAGTACAGTTTTTAACAAAACTGGGCCATTTATTTGTGGGTTTCCATCAATTCAAACTTGTACATAGCCCAATACATACCCATGTCAGCCCTACTAACAGGCTTCATCTTCTAGGTTACTAAAGAGCGTGTCAAGCTACTCAGTCATCCCCTTGTTACTTACCTGCTTCGCTACAAATGGCGCAGCTTTGGCCGCTATGTGTATTACGGCCGGCTTATCCTGTACGGCATTTTCCTGTTTTTCCTGACTGGCTACGCCATGCATACGACCAAGATTGTACCAATAACCAAATGTAAAGACTACGAATGCACGTGCAACGTGACCTTTGGAACAGGAACCTCAGGAAGTCGAGTAGTGTGGAGAAAGATTGGTAGGCCTGTCATTCTTACCACGACGTCTATTAGTATATTTTTAGAGGTGAGTGACCTTTCGTACCGCTTACTGGAAAGGGGTGGGGTGATCTTAGGAGGGTGTGCAATTTGAAGACAAGTTTGAAAGTGAACTGTGTTCCCACGTCAAAACATCTTATGAAGCTGTGCAAGTACCGAGATCCAAATTTCCAGACCATTCGGTGTGTGAAGTTATCGGAGGAACCGAATGGACTCCGGTTCGTAACCAACACCCATCTAAGAAATTCTTGGTATTTGCGGTGGAAAATTCTCACCTGGATAACAAATTCTGATATCCCGATTATACATTGGCATCAGGAAAATTTCCCAATAAAATACAGGAGCCGTTTTCTACTGGGCGACGGTCAGGTATCGGGGAATATGGCTAGGAAAAGTCACGCCAAGGAGATCTGGGGAGCACTTTTGCTGGCCATTTGTGATTACCACGTAACATAAAACATAAAATGTAAAGAAGCCAACACCAAAATGCAGTTGAGTTTAGCATTCGCACAAATCGAACGTCATCAAACACTTTATTTGGAATCGGTATTGCTTTATGTTATTTAGTCACCAACCCACGAAACGGTGACTGGTAGCTCAGACTACGAACCTCTAATTCAAGGTAAAAGGGTTGCCACAAGTAGTTTTTGCTGTACCACACCCCTTAAGCACTTTGCACATTGCGTTGTATTGATTTGTGTTTCCCTGTCTTTGCAGGTTATCCAATTTTGTTATGTGTGGAGGCTATACTTACAATGGAACAGACTTATAGAATTGTTAGCGTACATATTTTCCATGATTTACATCGTGGATGACTATCAGCTTCATGAAAAAAGCTTCCCAATTTCAAAGGGCTCAAGGTGGGTTGACTAAATACTTGCTTTCTATGAAAAATGCAGTGTGTTTCAGAAAGAAACGAGTTGTTAAACCTGCTTAAATCACTTTTCGGATGCACACACAAGATGTACACCTTTTTTTTGTGTACACCTTTTGCTGGTCGTTACCAGAAAATATACTTCCAATACCGCAGGTATCACGTTCATGAACGTCAAAATACATTCATTTTAACGAGTCGTCATTCGTCATTTCGTTGTTTACAGATTCATTAAGTATTTTTGCATATTCATAAACATACATTAACACGTATGGGCAACCATTCACACCATGGGGCATTCTACATTGCTAATATACAAACATTAACGCCGTTTTTTAGCTCAGTAAGGAGAATAACATTTTAATAACGCAAAATGGTTTTTCACACAAAATCGGGGTAGAATAAAAATTGAAATATGAATTTTTCTTTTCAGATATGAATGTTTTAATTGTACAGTGCTGTGTGAAGTTCTGACTGTTAAGAGCATGTCAGCGAAACGTCGGCACTATAACCTCCCACAATTGCTCTCAGTGGTATCGCTTTATGCAAATATATTTGCCACAATAATAATAATAATAATAATAATAATACTTATATTGATACTTATATTGCGCCTTTTACATTTATATATGAACAAAAGCGCATGACCATAAATATCTTAATAATATAACACAAATGATGAAAACAACTATATGAAAGAATTACAACCTACAGAATTACAAGCTACAGTTCTTAAATAAATCAAATGAAGAATGATCCTCGCAGTTGTGAACGCAATTTATGCAATTGCGAAAAGAAGCCTGAAAAAAATTCAGGACTTCAACGGGGTTTGAACCCGTGACCTCGCGATACCGGTGCGATGCTCTAACCAACTGAGCTATGAAGCCACTGACGTTGGGAGCAAGTCAATTATGGGTTCATATGTTCCCGAGAAAGAAATGAATGTGAATGATATATGAAAATAAATCATACATGAACTGCGGAAACGAAATCAAATGAAGAATGATCCTCGCAGTTGTGAACGCAATTTATGCAATTGCGAAAAGAAGCCTAAATAGCGAAGAAATCCATGGATAATGACAATTTTTTTCTGAACTTTGGTAGTTCAAACACTTTTAGTGACATGAAAGACATGTACTAATTTGATGTGTGTGTAGCGTGTTAAACTCGCCCCAGGTCTCTGCGCAACTTTGTAAAGACCAATAACAGCTTAGTTCTATTTTCATTTTCCAGGTGTTTCGTGTGGCATAACAGCCTAGGTGCGACCGCCGTCTACCTCTCCTGGATCGGACTAGTTCTTGTCATGCGCAAGTTCCCCAAGCTTGGTATCTATGTGGTGATGTTCACAGATATCTTCAAAACGTTCGCTCAGTTCTTTGTGGTGTGCTTGCTGTTCATTGTCGCCTTTGGCTTAGGATTTCATATTCTTTTATACGACCAGGTTTGTGACTTCTTCAACTACAGTTACTTTGAGATGGGGAATATACCGCAGCCTGACTTATCATTTAGACGGTTTCCAGTTTCCAGTTCCTCTTCCATATTTGAAGTCCCCTTCCAAGCTCGGGAGAGACCTGGCTACTAAAGCGAGATGCCATTCATTTGTCTCCAGCCCTCTCCGTAATTCTCTAGTGTAGTCTAAAAAACGACTTGATATTTTTGTAACTCTTTATCTAGTTGTTTCCTGGATTTATGTATGCGAGCGAAAGACAGCCTCTTTTAAGGGCAGTTTGTGGCTGTTATGCTATGTTAATAAATCTCTTAAAGAGATACCACTTTAAAACTCACTGCTTTAAAACGTAGCTGTTTCGACGAGTGCAGAAAAAGGAAGTGTTGAGTTTAGTAAAGGGTGTACATACGTGTTAGACCAGCGCTAACAGTCCTCGTTTCCCCTCTATAGGTACCTTATTCGACCCCGGGTCGAGCACTACTTAAGACTACAATGGGGATGTTGGGAGAATATGAGTACGATACAGTATACAACGATAATGAAGTACCACCAGTCACCTGGGTACTGTACGTGGCATTTCTCGTCACTAACTGCATAATTATCATGAATCTGTTGGTAAGTAAGTAACCATTCCATCAAAGTATGAATGCCTAATTTTCCAAGAGTGGGATCACATAAAAAAAAGCTTTACAATGAATTGACTGCTTACACTGCCCGTGGTAACTGTTTGCCATTTATATTCATTGTACGACGTTGGTTACGAAAACGACAATGGGCTCGACATCTTTCAGTATTCAGATCCTCAAACGTTGCTGAACGGAAAGGACTGCCTTCGATCATTTATGGAGACATGAAGAAAACAGTAGAAAAAGATTCACTCAGTACAGGACATGGGATTTAAATCCTGGACGCGCGGGGACCTCATGTTGCGCTGTAAAAAGCTCGAAAGACAGCCGTTATTCCTTACATGGAAAGAAACGTTCATCACGGTGTGGTGCAGTCCTAAACCATTCCGTAGATACACAGATGTTAAAATGAGCTACTTTATACGTTGTAGGTCGGTTTAGCTGTAGATGACATAAAGGGAGTTCAAGAGAAAGCGGTTCTCAAGAGACTAGCAATGCAGGTTGGTCACTGCCTTTAATTATCCCTTCAGTTCTTGTATGGCGATGTTTTGGTGTTCTCACCGTAAGCCAGATGTTTTCTAGTTGTTTGGCTCACACGCGCCGTCAGTCAATACTAATATACATTTGCATGTGAAAACGTAAAGCTGGTTTTTTTTGCATGGTTTGTTACGCATCAGTCATGAGCCCTGTAGG